>RCWM02000882.1:0-62500 GCA_003667255.2 Euschistus heros
TGATATTCAGAAGGCTACGCTTTTAAATCTCCATTCCATACCCGCGCTTCAAGTTTTATGTAAACATCTTGTTTTCTGGTTCAACATCGAGAGCCTGTGTAAGCTGTACAGTGCGATGAGGAAGGATTTTCTAGACAAAACTCTGAATGAAATAGAACGTGAAACGATGAAGTTTATTTATAGTAAAATAAGTAAACATACGAATAAGACTTGTTTAGTAGTTTTTCTTATTATAAGCTTCTTTGCTTCATTTGTTTTATTTCTACCTGCTATTTCTGTTGATTATATCCTCCACCACACAGGAAGCATGTTGGCGGTCACAACAGGAAGGAAGAAGTTTGCTACAGGATGGTATCCGCTGCCAATCGACACTTCTCCGTGCTATGAGATTATTTTATTTTACGAAGGCTTGTTGGTGATGTGGGCTGGAGCTTTCATATTACTTTTCATGTGCCTGTATTATCAACTTTTAATGTGTCTTTATGCTCAATTCAGATTATTAGGTTCACATGTTTCGAATATAAAGATGAATTCTTATTATGAAAAGAAAAGGTTAAGCATGAACAGATATATTCAGAACTGTACAGAATCATACAAGACCATAAGAAACTTTTAAGGTATTTATAACTATAACATAATGAAACTTAATTACGAATATTATTAGTTGAATTAATAGATATATTTTTTTTCAGATTTGCAGATGAACTAAGAAGTATCTATAATCCTCTTCTAACGATGATTCTTGGAATGGGGACGTCGCTTTTGATTATAGCTGTATTCCAGTTCCTTTTTGTTAGTAATACATTAAAAATGGATAAATGAATAAAGAAACAGAAATTGCTGTTTATACTTATACTAATATTCGTTATAACTCCGTAATATTTCAGGGAAGTACCGGAGATACAATGTTTGTAATTCGCTCATTTATTTGTCTGCTGTACCAATGCATTGAAGTCTGCATATTCTGTTATGGTTCTTCGTCAATTGAAACTGCGGTAAGAATGCATCAAATATATTTTTCCCTATAAAAATAAAGAGTAATGCATGTTTTTACGTATAAATGGATGAGAGACCTAAAAAAATAAATATATTATAAATAAAATGGCATTAATGTTACAAATTGTGTATTAAGGCCTATTATGTAAATTTTAAAAAAATCTGAAACATTGTATGTTTCGTTAACAGTTTCTAAAAAGGAATTTAAATTTATGAATTTTAATTTAGATGTGAATTTTAATTTAAAAAACCATAGTAAGTTACTATAAAAAAAAAAGAAAAAGAAAATGGTTTTATCCTCAACAGTCTGAAAAACAAGTATATGATTTATTACAATATTTGATTGTTGTGATAGTTATGGAGAAAACCAGAGCCTTTCAAAATAGTTAAAAGAATTTCGGCAAAAGTATTAGAATAAAAATACTTTTACGTTTCATCATATTCGCTTTCCCATTCCTCTGAATTTCAAACAATATAATTTATAAACTAATTTGGCCCCGTAATGTTATATTTAATAATACCAGTATTTTTTTTCTGTGGGGGAATTATTTGGAATTAGTATTTCTTTTATTTATTATTTATTTATTTTTTGACTACTTAATGATAAAAAAAATGTTGATATTACCGACCCTAAAGCGAAATTGATAAGAGTAAATTCTTTAAGATTATGCGAATACCCTTCAAATCAAACTGGTTTAGAAACAAAAAAATAAATAAAAAAGATTTT
Source organism: Euschistus heros (assembly GCA_003667255.2). Taxonomy (NCBI): domain Eukaryota; kingdom Metazoa; phylum Arthropoda; class Insecta; order Hemiptera; family Pentatomidae; genus Euschistus; species Euschistus heros. Next base: position 1,724 of record RCWM02000882.1, read on the forward strand.
TCTATATCAAATTAAAAATTAATGTTTTTAAATGATAAAAAATTATAATTCATAAAATATAATTTGTTTTAAAAAATATTTAAAAAAAAACAACAACATATTTTTAAACTTTTTTAGATGATAAGCGAAAAATAAATGATCTCGGCTAATAAAAAATGTAAAATGGAATATAAAACAAATTAATAACGAAATAGAAAATATATCTAGGAGACTATATATTTCAGAAAATTATTATATAAAATTATTATTTTTTTTTTTTTAAGGGGATCATCTTGTTTCGTTCTAATATATATATATTTTTTTTTTTTCCTCTTTTCCTCTTATGGTAACCCCATAAGAGGAGAATTTATTTAGCATATTTACGTGCGCCATGCCTGTTTTAAGGGATACTAAACGTATTACCAAGTTCATTGGTTTACATTTTTATTAATTCAATTTGATCTTATTGTCTCTTGTGTACAATCAGATAAACAAAATAAAACAAAAAACAAAAAAACAAAAACAAAAAGAAACAATTAAATAATAAGAAACCTAAAGAAAGTAACGTTAATACAATTTTCTACAAAATAATAGTTCCATAAATAATAAAAATAAAATAATAAAAATAAATAAATAAAAAAAAAATAAATAATAAAAATAAACTAAAGCACAACAAGATTCTGCCTACTAAAGCATCATTATACTGCCTTCCTACATTCATCAGTCAATTTGTTAAAGTCTATTTGTTTAATAAATTTTACAAAATCAGATTTAAATTCGGTCATAAGTCTCTGTTCTGTTTCTGGCCAATTTCCGTGTTTTAGTATAATGTTCTGTATCAGTCCTGCCCTAATGTTGTCAAGTCCTTTACAGTCATATATTAAATGTCGGAAATTATGAACCTGTCCATCGTGAGGACACCTGTCATTGTTTAGTATGTTGAAGCGTTTCAAGTATTGTTTGGTTTGTCCGTGTTCTGAAAGTATTTGGGTCAGCTTGTAGTCGGTGCTTAGTATACGTCTATAATTTTGCGGTGTGATATTGGGAACGAATCGATGAACGCTAGGAGATTTTTCAGAAGCGGTCCACTTATTGTTCCATTTAATTATAGAGTCCTTTCTTATATCTCCTTTTATAAAAGAGATAGGGACCTTATCAAATGATACTGGAAGGTCACTGTAAGCCGCTAACTTTGCCAAAGCGTCAGCTCTCTCGTTGCCTTCTACTCCTGAATGACCCTTAATCCAAACAACATTGATTATTTTCTTGTGTTGGCTATAGAGTTTAATAAAGTTTATTCTAGTTTCCTCAGTAAGTCTGTCATGAATATTTGAGTTTTGAATTGAGTGTATTACGTTCATATTGTCCGTATAAATAGTTATGTGTGTGTTGGTATGTGTTAAGTTCTCAAGTAAGTATTCGGTGGCCTTAAGTACTGCTAACTTCTCCGCTTGGTTATTAGAACACTCCTTTCCTAACCTGTATTGAGACTCTATGAGCCTATCATTTATATCTTCAAGTAACCAAGCACACCCCACGTTATCGTCATTCTTGCTGCCATCTGTAAATATAACTGTCCGAGTTTGACTATCTGTTTGTGTGTTTGCCAACATTTGTGCTTGTATTGCTGGATGAATCCAATATTTACAATTGTATGGGAGGTCAATTCTTTCTTGAATAATGTTATTATAGTCAGTAAGTCGTTTTTTTATGTTAAATAGTTCTGTTACTTCATGTATTTTTAAGTCAATTGGAAGAATACCTGCTAAGACGCAAGCAGCTTCATAAGATATTGTATGGAATGCTTTCGAGATTTTTATTGCTATGAGCCTTTGAATTCTACGGAGTTTTGCAAGATTCGATTTCAGTCGAACGCCCTTATGCCAAACGTGTGCCGCGTAAAAAGAAGTTTAGGCAAAATAGCTCCGTGATATATCGTCTTGAGGACCTCTGATTTGAGACCCCAAGAGATCCTAGCTGTCAGTGTTAGTCTGTTAGTGGTTTGCAAAGCCTGGTTGTAAACATTGTCTATGTGTCGTTTCCAGTTCATTTTTCGATCGTACAGTACTCCTAAATATTTTAATGTGTCACGTTGGTTTATTTGTAATGAATTTAATCTTATATTTAGTTTTGGTATTATCCGTTTTCGAGAGAATATTATATATTCTGTCTTTTGTGAGTTAAACTTCAGTTTATTAAGTGAAGCCCACCTTGTTAGTCTAGATAAAACAAGATTAGTAGAAGCTTCGAGTTCGTCTATGTTCCGACGTTTTACTAGTACCAAGACGTCATCGGCATAAACGATTAATTTAGTGTCGATTGGCAATTCAATTAGAAAAATTGTATTAATTAATATATTCCACAGGATTGGTGATAAACTAGATCCTTGAGGAGTCCCCATACTCAACCTTTTATCAATGGTAAATGAATTAGTTTGTATAACCAATCGCCTTTTTTCAAAATAATTTTGTATGGTCAGATAAAGATTTTTTGGACAATTGTATGTCTTAAGATTTGTTAAAATCGCTGTCCACCAAGCGTTGTCGAATGCACCTTTAATATCCAAACTTACAACTAGCAAATGTCTTTTTTGGTCTAAAGTCGTACTGATTTGTTCTGTTAAAGCATGCAAGGCATCATCTGTTCCTGTCTGCGGTCGAAAAGCGAACTGATTTTTACTAAATATTTCGTTTGTCGATTAAAGTGCATTAATCGATTTTTAACAATTCTTTCCAATATTTTTCCCAACGCAGGTAACATACTTAGTGGTCTTATTGAGCCAGGATCTTTTTTGGGAATTAATACCAGTTTAGCCATTTTCCAAATTAGTGGGAATTCTCTTCTACTGAAAAAACTTTTATATATTTCACAAATTAAACGAGGGAAAATTTCAGTTATTTTTTGGACTATAACTGGAGAAATCTTATCCAAACCTGGTGATTTATGTGGAGGTATGTTTTTGATAATTTCTAGTATTTCTCCGTCTTCAAGTGGTAAATCATCATTTGTGTCAGGAGGGATGACTATACTATGCCTCATAAATTTTTGTTCTACTGTGTCACTGTCAGTATTATCGTCTTGAATTACTTTATTGAGTATGTAAGTAAGTGTTTTTCTTTTGAATTGTTTGTATATTCACCATTGTCAGCTAAAATTGTTTGTAATGTCGTCCTATTTTTTAATTTTTTTTTTAACCCCATTTGTAAGGCCAATTCCAGGCTGATGAATTCGCAGCGAATGATTTCTACGATTCCATCTTTGATTTTCAAGTGAAGGTAAACGCGTTTTGAATCTAAATAATCAATTTTTCTTATGTCTCTTAACTGTATATCATTAGCTGTTCGCTGATATAATCTCCGGAGTCTGTTTGTCTTTTTGCGCAATTTGATTAATTCATCGTTCCACCAGGGGACTGTCTTATGTATATGTATATATGTATATATTATATATATATATATATATATATATATATATATATATATATTTATATTAATAATTTCTTTGAATTAATATTTTAATTTTTCTCTTTTTACTCTCAGTTAATATATATGGTATTTATAAGTAAAATATTATTATTTAAAAAAAAATTGTTTCCTTTATTCATTATTAGATCAGTCCATTTTTTTACTTGAGAAACTTAGCCTAATAACTATAAAGAAGAATTAAAAGTTAAATTTGTTAACACATTTTTACATATTTTTGTCAACGTCGGGGGACTGGACTTACCGTAATTTTGAAAAATAAATTATTCCCAATTTTGATTTTTTGGGTCATATGGAATGAAAATTTAAATTTTTTAAGGTTAATGATTTCTGGGTTGGTCTGTAACTGAAGCTCTACGTTAAGAAAAATTGTTTTTTTTGTTTTTGTTTTTTTTTTTCAAATAACCTTTACTTTTATATTTTTCAAATAATTTCATTGTGGAATGATTTTAACGGTCTAGTCACAGTCTTTGCCAGGCTTAAAATACGTTTTTAATTTTTGAGCTAGAGAAGTAGTGAAAATCTCAATTTTTATTTTACAATGGGTCAAAAGTGTGGTTTCTTAGACTTTCCTTGATAAATGACATAGGCGACAGAGAATAAGGAGTTATTAGTCTTTGCTGATTTTATAAACTCTTCAATCCGTTCAATTCAGGAATTTTTCATTTCCTTGCGAAGATGGTGTATTTAGTCTTGTATAAGTTAAATGTTAGTATTTAGGGCTTAGTTTCTTAAATATATAATTACAGTTCTAATGATCAGAAAATAATAAAATGTTATAATAGTTTAAACATTCAAGCAAATTAACCACACCAAACTTTTTAGTGTATAGCTGTAATGAATTTCTTGTTATATCTACATATTGACATTTATATAATTTAATTTATGCGACAGTTTTGTGGAGTTTATTCTAAAAATAGAAGGAATACCGCAGTTGTCAAAAATATTATCACTGGTACTTTACTTAAGCATATGGTTATACTGCCTTGCTTTTGGTTTTTTTTTTTTACTGCTCTACCACTATTTTTTAATTTTTTTAGAAAATTTCTGCTCCAGAGTTTGTTATTGATAAAATAGTATGTAAAGGTTCATTAGCATGGGAAAATGAGGTAAATGGCAGCAGTGTTAATGGTCAGAAATATTATCTCACGGACGTCATTCTGCAGTAAGGTGAAGATGTTTGGAGGTGATTATGTTAAATAAAGAAACCCTTTGAAGCGAAGGTTGGGTGCTGACTCAAGAAAATCAGTGGTTTCTGAGGATTTGAGAAATAAAGGTGCCAAGAAAAAATCTTCGGCCCGGTGAATGACAACGGGAATGAGAGAATCTGAACCAACCTGGAGTCTTGTAGTCTTCGGTGAACCCAACACATTTCGATAGTCAAAATAGGCAGACTAAGGTGGCTCGGTCATGTGCAAAGGATGACGGAAGATAGACTTCCAAAAAAGATGATGAACGGAAGGCCGGGAGGGAAAACGATTGAGAGGAAGAACAAGGCTGAGATTAAATTTTAAATATAATTATACTCCTAAGGAAATTATTTAATTAAGGTAAAACCCATGGCATAAAAATCACATCAGTTGACATAAAATAATTAATAAAAAAACAAAAAAAAAAACAAGAAAAACTCATGATTGCAAATTATTTTTTAAAAATTTAACAAACTTAAGAAATGATACAAATATACTGGTTCAAGAAAAATGAAGTTCTTTTCCCGACTTCTTTACTCTGTCTCTAAACCCAAAACGGCAATTTTTAAAAAAATTAAAAAAACACTATATTGCTTCTTTTTGATCTCTCAGAGTTCAGATTTGCTGTTCGCCGTGTACAGCAGTGACTGGTACAAGGCTGACGTTAAGTTCAGGAAGGCGGCCCAGATGATGATGATAAGAGCCAGAAAAGGAGTTACCCTTACTGCCATCAGGATGTACCCAGTCAACTTGGAAACCATTATGTCGGTAAGTTTTTCTGCCATTCATTTATACAACTGATTTTTCTCATTTCCAGAAAATAATTGAATCACTTTGAAGGCAAGGTAGAGCGAACAATATTTTTTTATTTTTTGGTAACACAGGGGCTCATGAAAGCCCTGAGTGCGAAATCTAAATTCATTTAAGTAGCTGTGTGTCAGGCGTGGTAGTTGTGGGCCCCACTGTTTCAAGGTAAGGTTAATTTTATGTTTCGTAAAATGCTAGGTGCAATTTTGGCATAGGTGTCACCCCGGCTATATTCACTTGTAGGCTGTTTCGGCCTACGTGTATCTCAGGATATTTCGATCTTTGTGTCATCAAATAATGTTATACATAACAATTAGGATTGGTGGAATAATTTTCATTTCTACTGGAACTATTTTCTTTGAAAATTAGTTCCAAATGTCATCACAATATTCGTCATCAGTTCTAAAATGTAAAAAATAAGAAAATATTACATCTTTATTATAAATACTAAGAAAAATTCGAGGCCCCAAATTTCATAACAACAAATGAATCTACACCAGAAATGAAACCCTTTACCAAAAAATTGAGAAACTTTCAGACACAATGAGAAAGAGAAGAATTGATTTCTATGAAACACATCCTCAGAATGAAACCAAATAGACTAACTAGAAAGATTTTTGACTACTTCCGGAAAAAGAAGAACAATCCAAATTGGTTTAAGGAAACTGAGAAAGAATGAAGCAATACTGAGCTGAAAGAAAGCCACAGAGCATTCAGAATTCATTGGTGCACATTACCCCAAAGTCAGGTAAAACGAAAAAGAGAGAGAGAACTTTGTAATATAGATTATATATATAAAGGTCCAAGTAGGTTAAATTTATGTGGTTTTCTAATGACTAACTGTTTTTTCTTCGTTCCTGTTGGAAACATAATTAAAAACCTACCAGAAAAGTTTAAAATATTATGTTAAAATACGTTCTTGATAAAACATTTTAAAACACTAGTGAAAATATTCTTTTACAATCCTTGAATTTAGCTATTGGTACATTTTAAATTTGAAACAGTCATATTTAGAATGTCAAAACAATTCAATTTTCATGAACTAGATTGAGGGGCCAAAAAGGTCCACGTGTTACAAAACACCAGAAAGTTCTACTTGTCATGCAAAGGGTTAAAACTATCACCGTTCTCTCGATTCCAGGGTCGATTCATGGCCGCTATTCCGAAAATAAATATCTGCATGTCAGTCAAGTGCCTTACTCACTGAGTTATGGCATCTCTCTTAAAACGTTATATATATATATATGAATGTGTGTGTATGTGTGTGTGTGTGTGTGTGTGTGTGTGTGTGTGTGTGTGTGTGTGTGTGTGTGTGTGTGTGTGTGTGTGTGTACTGGAATTCCATGCCCGATATCATAGTTACATGAACATATGTAGGAATCAGAGTTATTATGCCTGCAATATATCTAGAAAAGTTGCTACGAAGTCATAAGAACCAATTAATGATTCACATTTAACAAATTTTTGGGATGTTAAAGATCGCTGGTATAAAAGAAATTTCTAGATTTTAAAAAAATTAACTAAAATTTGAAGCAGAATATACTGAAATATAAATGTAGAAGAAGATAATCAGCGATGCAGTCAAACAGAAAAAACACGTCCAAGCAGAAATACTTTGATTGTGTGCCAACGTTTCAACTTTCCATGCCTATCTTCTTCAGAGCTATAATGGACAAAAATAACCGACAATTAAACAAATGACAAATGGTTAATATAGAATGTAGTAGAGTGTAGTAGTACCTAGCGAGGTCCTTGTCATTCTATATTTATAATAAAGATGTAATATTTTCTTATTTTTTACTTTTAGAACTGATGACGAATATTGTGATGACATTTGGAACTAATTTTCAAAGAAAGTTCCAGTAGAAATGAAAATTATTCCACCAATCCTAATTGTTATGTATAACATTATTTGATGACACACAGATCGAAATATCCTGAGATACACGTAGGCCGAAAGTGAATACAGCCGGGGTGAAACCTAGGCCAAAATTGCACCTAGCATTTTACGAAACATAAAATTAACCTTACCTTGAAACAGTTGGGCCCACAACTACTACGCCAGACACACAGCTACTTAAATGAATTTAGATTTCGCACTCAGGGCTTTCATGAGCCCCTGTGTTACCAAAAAATAAAAAATATTGTTCGCTCTACCTTGCCTTCAGGAAATACAGGCTTAGGCAATATTACCTTTTAATATAGCCAAAATATCCAAACTTATCCATATAATTATAATATAACATTATACACAATAGCAATATACAGTTTCAATACATAATAACAATGAGTATCCTTTAATAATATTCCACTGATCCAGGTTAAACGGATCCGTTGTCTAGGACTTCAACTGGACAAACGTTTAACTTAGAATCCTTATAAAAGACTTAAATGACAGGAAACTGCTCGTTGTTTTCTACTTCTCTAATATTTACTAGACAAACGTTCAAAGCTTCCGATTTACCACAAAAGACTCATTTATATGACAGTTATCTGACCTATTCGGAAATATAGAGTTGAGCTCTAGGGCTAAACTAAACCTTTTAATTCTTTTTGTGTCAAATCCTTGCAATCCAAAATACTTCGAATAATCCTCATTGCTCCTTACTTTTTCTCAAACAAACTTGACCATAAAGATCTTCTTAATGTTCCACATGTTGCTGATTTATCCCAATCCAGATACCTATCCTTTCATAGTAAACTCCATAACCACTCAAATCCACAAATCTCTCAGCTGCTCATTCTATTCTAGATAATCCTTCGAGGCATCTGAAAATGAGATGGTCTTGAGACCATCTAATGTAGAACTTTTATTAAAATGCTACCAATGGGTGGTTGATTTACAAGTTATTGTCATGTTATATTCATTCCCTCCACATTTACTCAATTTATATGTACTATACAGTTGTAAATATTAATAAATAAAGGTTTAGTGAACCAGAAGGTTCGATGCCGACACTACTAACCGTTGACTATACACTTCCTTTCAACCCACTCCCCCAAAACCCAAATCTCCCTGGTCGGCCTTGACGCTATCCTCCCATCTATAATCCCTTCCAACAGGGTTACTGCTGGAAGGAAAATGTTCCCCTGTGATTTGGATTCAACATAAAATATGATTGGAACTTCCTAGTCTAAGAGAGAAGAGGAGAGAGAGAGAGAGAGAGAGAGAGAGAGAGAGAGAGAGAGAGAGAAGAGAGAGAGAGAGAGAGAGAGAGAGAGAGAGAGAGAGAGCGAGAGAGAGAGAGAGTATGCTGAAAGAATAAAAAAATTAAAAATAACATTTTATATTATAAAATTTACAATCATTTTGAAACTAAACATTTAAGACGAGTCTTAATTGTCTTCAAACAGCCCTGCTGTTTTCTTCGTGAATTTTTAAAAATGTACCATGATTTTGTGCCCACGAGAGTCATTGATAAGTATAGTGTGGAATATATTTAGAATCTCAGCGTCAACTGCAGTTATCTGAGCTCATGTTTGATTTTCACAGATAAAGGTCCTGGCTGTAATGCCTTTGTTTGAGCTTCCAAATCCTAGCCTGGTTTTGTCAACAATTATTCCAAGTTTCTGATGAAGATGATCTTAGATTTCGTCTTTTTTTTTTTTTCGTTTAGCTATAACACGTTTGGTCTCCTCTCCTCGAGCTTGCCATTTTTCGATGAGAAATTTATAACTAATATGAAGAGCGCACTCAATAAATCCAATCCATCAATAGAATACAGACAATCCGAAATTGAATTGCGAAACATCGACTGGAGCTGCATACAATTTTTTTAGGTCATAAAAGTCTCTAGAAGTAAGGACGCACCTTTGAGTTGATTTGTTATCCGCTAGAGAGTTATAAATTTTCATATCCATCATTTTACACAACATTTCATGTTGGATTTTGCTAATGTTTACTACATCTGAGGTCTTCACTTCACAAACAGTGTTTCTTAATGCTTCTTGGCGAGTCTTGTTAACCAGATAGTATCTTTAAATATTTATTATATTAAAAATAAATTAATATTTGATTCATATTAAAATCAAAGAATGAACTTTTAAAATAAGGAAGTAATAAATCACTTAACTACACTACGTTTAGTCAAATAACAGACAAGTTCACAAGGTGGCAGATTAATGTTAATAAATACTTGTTTACCTTTTATTTCAGCTCTTCTTTTGATTGGATTATCTTTGTTTATGTATCGAACAATTGAACTGACTTGATTCCAATTCATTTCAACATAGTTTGATTTTGGAGGTTTTGACATTAAATATTGGTCAGTGGCCCCATTGTGCGACGGCTCAAAACTGGTCATTTTTTTCGGAATTCGATTATTACCAAACCCAACATGACCATTTTAAAAAGATAATAAATAAATAAATTAAAAAACATTTCAAATTACCAAAAATAAATTATAACTCGGGTTATTATTTAAATAAAATATATTATCTATCAACTTATAACCATAAATAAATAAAACTCAACTGAAAGCAAAGCAGTTTCGTATAAGTTCTATGTTCATACAGTAATATAAAATGTATTCTTCATGAAATTTATTTTTATTTGCTTATCTATATTTCATTAAAATACACAATTACTGATTATATTTTTTATTTTTTTTAGATATTTCAGTTTACTTATAGCATCGCAACTGTAATGTCAGGGTTCACAGAATGAAGACTGTAATATATGGAGAGTTATGTTGGCAGCATAATTTATGAAAGAAAAAAAAAAAAAAAAATCAGTTCAAAATGTTATTTAAGGATACAATGTCACACCTGTACCTAATAATAAGAGATAAAAATGTTTAAAAATGGTAGTTATTAAAAGGAATTCAATAAATTAATTTTTTAAATAAATTAATTTGTTTATATATTTACATACATACCTACATGTGTTTATATGAGAATATAAAAGCTAATGAAAAATACTTTATTGAGTAAATATAATGTACAGTATCATACATTACATGATTGTAATAGAACTATTTTTTTATTTAAAGAAAAAAAAGGAAAATAAATAAATTGAGTTAGTAATTAATAATATTATTTATGTAATGTTAATTAATTATAATATAATATATATATATATATATATATATATATATATATATATATATATATATATAATGCAAACGGACAGACTCCACAAACATTTCATCATTTACTATATGACTGCCCCCTTTACGAACACAATAGATACTTACTGATAAAGACAGTATTGATGAATGGGGACACATGGCCTTATCCAGAAGCGAAACTATATAAAAAATTCAAGAAACCTTTAGTGAAATTTGCTACATCAATTGGACCACACAAGGTGAAGAAAGAAGACCACCCTTCATTAAAAACTAAGAAAAAACTTGAAGACACATCCGAAAATCAACATGTCTACTCTTTATACTTTTTTTTTTTTTTTCCTTTTCTTCTTTTTTTTTTTTTTTTTTTTTTTTTTTTTTTTTTTTTTTTTTTTTTTTTTTTTTTCTCTTCTGTTTTGTTCATGATTTTTTTTTTTTTTAATTTCTTTTCTTATTTTTCCCATTTGTTCTAATTTCTATATAGAACTTTTACAATTTGTAATATATCACAATTAAAAATAATATTGCACCTGTGAATTACAGGTAGTATGCAAATGCGCATGGAATCTGTAAAAAATATCAAAATAAACGACCTTTCCATAGGGTTACTATGGAAGGGAAAACAATAAAAAAAATATATATATATATATATATATATATATATATATATATATATATATTATTTATATATACACATAAATATATACAAGGTGAGTATCTCTTAGTGTAAAAAAAAAAAAAAAAAAAAAAAATGGGTAAAACTAGATCAAAAATTTAGTTAAATGCAGCAGATCTCACCTTTCTATTCCAATCCGTTGCAGATATACAATAAATCAATGACTTTTTAGAGGAAACAACGTTTTCTTTCCATAGAAGCTGTAATATCTCCACTTGGTTTAAATATTTTAAATTTTGACCACTTTTTTCAGATTTCGGATTAAATTTTCCATAACAGCTGATTACCTGTAACCTTGAATTTTACAAATTTAGAACTGCTTGATCTTCACCGTATTTGGGAAGTCACAATGTCTTATATTACTTCAACGCTCACCATTTAAAAATAAAACAAAAAAAACACTATCTACAAAACTGCAAATCTTACAAAGACTTGCAAATTTAATAAGCTTTTGAATGATATGTTATACGTAATGATGTTGTTTAGATTTTATGGAGAAATTTACTTTTGAAATTGAAAAAAACATGGTTTTCTCATTTGGCATACAAATCAGTTACTTAACTAGTTACAGTAAATAAAACATTATGACAATCCCTTAATGGAAATTCGCATTTTAAACATAATAAACTCTTCATTGGAATAAAGAGCAAAGAAAAAAATTATTGTTTAATAGAAAATAAAGGAAAACTGTCAATAAAGCGACAACAGATCAGAGGATGTTATGTTATTACATTTATTTATTTATTTATTATTATTTTAGGTTTTTTTTATTTTTAAATTTTCAATGTAATGTTTAAAATCCAGTGATAATGAACATAGACCTCAATTTTGCTATTAGCTTCTGAATGCAGATGATATTAAAGAATACTATTTTTTGTGTGAATTTATCTACCCATAAATGAGTCCATTTTTACTGGGGAAGACATTTCTACTTCCATGTGGAGTATCGTTGGTTTATATTTATCTTTGTATTGTTGTCGAATAGTCTTTAAAAATCATAGTTTGCCCAAGAGATTGAATGATGAGATTACTAAGATTTGTTACCAAACATCCTACCAAAACTTCATCACGATATTCCATTTGAAGTTTTTCAAAATATGATTTTCCAACACTATGGTGCTCCTCCACATTATTCGAAAGCAATAAAATATAAACCAACGATATACATGGGTAGGTAGAAATGCCTTCCCTTGTAAAAACAGACTCATCTGTTCATAAAATTCACCTCAAAAAGTGGAATTCTTCAACATCATCTGCATTCAAAAGCTAACGGAAAAATTGAGGTGTATGTTCATTACCATTGGATTTTAAACATTACATTGAAGATCTAATAAAATAAATTATAAATAATAATAATACATAAATAAATGTAATAACATAAGATCAATTAGGATTGATGAATTAATTGCCATTTCTATTGAGATTATTTTATTAGAAAATTAGTTTCGAATGCTAAAATTCATCTTCAGTTCTAAAACATACAAAGGTAAGACTAGAAATCAAACATGGGCACTCACCTTAGAGGTAACTAAAACAGAAATGGACTTCTCACTGAATTCGTGAGAAGTAGAAGGTGGCAGGTACGTTAAATTTTGGATTTACAAAGAGGTTTCCCTTATGACTCATTGGATTTTTTTCCGTTCATATGGGAAAAAAATTAAAAATGGGACTATTGGCTATGTTTATCTGATCATTTTAACAAAAATCTGGATCGGTTTTAAACGATTTTATTATGTATAGTGATTCAAAAATATTTAATTTTAGGCTATTTTCTACTTGATGTAATAGTTTTACTCCGAATTTGTGGTTATTTTCATTTGGATGGATAGCGAAATTGGAGTTTTGGGTCTTATTAGTGTATGCTCTTATATGTCTATGCTCTTATATTATATTTACTCATTGATTTACCGATCATCCAGTTTTTCCCGTGTATGCTTCACAGTCATTACATTTTAATTCCTATACGCCGCTTTTTTGGAAAGTTTTTGGAAAGTACAAAATTTAAAGTTTTATTGTTCTATAACTCCAGTCTGAATTTAATTGAAGAGTGATTTCGTTTAAGAAACTATTGATTTGCCAGTTGCCTCAGACCATAGGTAAATGTCATCAACATACCGATACCAGTATATGATACTGGAGGTGGGATACTGGTAAACAGATTTGTGACATCGAATGATATTAACTTTGCATTGTCTGGAACTTTTACGTTTTTAATTTTGGTCACTAATTCTATTGAGTTTTTTTATTGTATTTCGTGGGGAAAAAGAAATTTTTGTTTTGAAGTCCCTTAAGAATAACAGATAATTGCAGGTATAACTAAATTAAATCTGGTTAGAGACATAATGAGCTACAAAAAAGAAAAACAATAAAACATTAATGACACTATGTACGTAGATGATATTTAAATAAAAAAGAAAAGAAAAGAAGATAACATTTTACAGATTAGAGGAGATAGAATTAAATAAGAAAAAAAAAAATAAAATAAAATGATATAGAAAAATCTTATGGTACAATGATATGATTTGTATGTACAATAGAAGTACCCAATGTTATATTCTTGGAAAGTTAAATTTTATTAAAAGGAATCTCAATTATTCCAGAACTGAATCCAGCAATACAATAATAATTTTGACTAAGTAGTTAGATAGTTAGCAAGCGTCAGTCTGGATGAGAAGGAGGTATTGGAAATATAAATATTTTAATGTTTTCAGGGATTTAGCTTGTCTGATGTGAGGAGGGATGGAGTTCCAAAGGATTGTTGAGCGAAAAAGGAAGGAGCGTTGGAATATTGAAGTTCTGTGGGACGGGACACTGACAGATCAGAAAGACGGGATCTCGTATGTATTGGATTGACTGCAGATCTGAATTGGAGCTTATTGTAAATATAAGAAGGTTGGAGGGTATTGATAATTTGGTATAGGAATGTTCCATGAAAATATTGTTTACGGAAAGTGGGATAGAGCCAATTTAGTTGGGAATAGAGGTGGGAAACATGGGAACGCCTCGGACTACCGAAGACAAACCTGACGAAGCAGTTCATGATTCGCTTCAGTCTGTCTTCGAGAACCGCCGAGGCCACCGCAAACCAGACAACCATAGTCAATGTAAGGGAATAATAAGGAAGAGACTAAAAGCTTGCGGGTTGACAGGGGAAGAAGGTAACGGTTTCGGTGGAATAATTTGAGAAGGCCTATGGAACGGCGGGAAATTTGGGCAATCTGAGGTTTCCAAGAGAGGGTTTGATCAAAAACATCCCGAGATTTTTTACAGAGGAGTAGAAAGAGATAGGATGATTATTTAAGGTTAAAGGAGGGTATTGTGAGTAGGAATTAAGGAGGGAGCTAGAGCCTATTAGAATGGCCTGAGTTTTCTTTTCGTTAAGTTGTAATTTATTTAAAGTCGCCCAGGCACTAATTCTGTCCAGATCTTCCTGAACTTTAGCGAAAGCAGTGGATAGCTCTGAAGGGGAGAAGGAGAGATAGACTTGGGTCTATCATCTGCATAGAGGTGGTAGGAACAGTGATAGATTGAATTAGGAAGATCATTAATGTAGGAATTGAATAGGAGAGGAGAAATACTGGATCCCTGAGCAATACCTGAGGTAAGAGTGAGAAAAGAAGATAGGGGTTGGTTTGGTATTTTAACTGCTTGGGAACGGTGAGAAAGGAAAGATTGAAACCGGATGGAACAGTAGGAAAAGTTTAATGATTTTAATTTAGAGAATAGGATAAAGTGATCAGTGGAATCGAAGGCTTTAGAAAAGTCAAGGAGTAACAGGACGGTTAATTTTTTGTCATCTATTGCGATAAATATGTCATTAGTGATTTTTAGGAGAGCAGACTGGGTGGAGTAGCCGGGACGAAAACCAGATTGAAGGGGGTCGAGGAGGTTAGATTCTTCAAGGAATTTGGAAATTTGAGATCGAGATATATAGAGCTATTTATGTAGGTAAAACTACTTATTATTGGAATTGTCTACTTTATGTATTTTGGGTAGGCCGTAGAGACCTTTATCTGGTATTAAAGTACTATTATTTATTAACTCCCGAACTTGAATGTTAAATTTTTTAGTGGAGTTTTTTTATAGTGGGGAAGCCATTTTTTTTTTCGATGAAGTGATAAATTTTATCAATCTCTTTTTCTATCATTACTGCGGTGTTCCCTCTTATGCTTTTGTGATTATAAGTTCGTTTTTTAATATTTTAGTTCATAATGCGCGTGCTATCTTGTATCCGGATGATGTCTTTATCTTAAAGTTCTGAACTTTTTCTATTTCTGTTTTTGGTATGTTTGCGCATATTGATTTCGAAAGTGGATTTTTGTGGGTTTTCGAATGTTTGTATGGTCACCGGTGAATTTATAGAATGTTTTAAGCCTTTGCTGAGCAAATTATTTTCATTTTTAGTTAATGTTATGTTGCAGAGGGTGATTCTTGCTGGACCGGAAGTTATTAATTTTCTTTTCTAAGGTTTTTGTTTACGAGATAATCAACTCGCGTCCGGATTCGATTGTCTAATGACTGGGTAAATTCGATGAACTCAAGTAGGTGGAGTACAGAAGTGAGTTTATTGTGGAGGATATAAATATATAATTTTAAATTATCTCTCACTGAGTGCCAATAGTTAATTTTAAATCTTAGTCATTGACGTCTAGCATGCTGAGTGGCTTTCGACGCTGCTCTTGTTTGTGCTCCGCTTCTTAGTTGCATGTATTTGGGAATGAGGTCTTCTCTTGAGCAAGTCTGGTTAAACCAAATATTTCTGATAGCAGTGGCGTAATTCAATGTGATTTCCGTTATATATATATATATATATATATATATATATATATATATATGTATATCCTCATTGGTATCATCAATGGTATCCTCATTAGATCATTCGCTATACAGCCAGAGATACCCATTTAAACATCTTCTTAACCCGATATCATCGTACAGATTAGGTGGTAGAAGTTTAGATAAAAACATAATTGGACATATGATTTTTATTTTTAATGTAATCCTGATGGACAAAAACTATTAATAAACTGTTGCAGATATAGATCGATATTTTAATTAGGTAATAATTTTTATTTGGCAGAGATAAGTTTATTAGTGCTATCTGGTTGAATTAATTTCTAATCATAAAAGTTTATGTTTTTTGTGTGGCAAAGCTCGTTTCTGCCACTCAACAATGTACTTAATTTAATTTATAGATTAATTTAAAACCAGTAGATTTCATTGCTAAACCTTCCTGAAACTATAAAGATGATGAGGCTAAAAATTGGTGCAGATTGGTTTAGTATTTTTAGTGGTTAGTGATCACAAACGAAATATATATATATATAAATTTAATTTAGGGTATAACTCCTGGTTTGATCATATCTCTACATGTTTCAGAATTTTATTTCTATCTCCAGGATTCTAAAACTGTACACAATACATAAATATAACTTAAATAATTATACGATTTTACATTGCAATCTATAGTTCAGCTCTTTACTGTGGTTTTCAAACATCATCATTAATTTAAAAGAAACGGAAGAACAATACAATACAAATCCACCTAAATTGTTGTCAATAAAAATTGTTGTTTTTAACTTAATATTTATTCGAAATATAAAGGGGTAGAATAATAGTAGAAACGATAAAGCCATGATTTTTCCAACTATTTACATTGTAATGTTCTGTCTTTTCTATTTTCTTGTATTTTTTATTCATGCTTATTTTAAAACTTTAAAGCTGCTGTAGAAAAAGATAAATTGTTTACATAGATTTCAATTAATATGTAGGTTTTAGAAGGTTCAAACTTTTTCAAATAATTTTAAAGAATTTTTTTTTTAAAAGTTTAAAAAGTTTAAAAGAAAATTGTTCACACTTTCTATGTTTAACCTTCTTCAAATGACAAATTATTATTTTCTATCTTTATAGTTTTTTTTTAAATATAGTTATTGAGAAATGGCCGTTTATGAACGTTATCTTAGTGGCTTGCGCTGGTTACCCGTTTACATTTTATCAACTCTAAAATCCAACTGTTTTTTCTATCCTTTTTTCTTGTTTATATTTTGTTACATTAATTTTTAGTATGTTCTTTTCGTATAACCTTTTTCTTTTTACATTTATATTCTAATTTCGAAATTTGTATTAGACATTCAATGTAGTTTTGTGAGAGATTCTAGACTACTGGATGTTTCATACATGTTAATACATATGCAATCGTACAAAGAACAAAGAGAAACACTTTATTAAGCGGTGCTGCCCATTTTAAATGGGTTGCTAAATACACTGCATACTTTATCAATGTAAGTTTGACATCTGACAATGTTCAATACAAATAAATATAGCTCAAAATAAAAAAACAAAACAAAAAAAAACCTAATAGTCATCTTTTTTAAATATTAACATCGAGATGTAAAAAATGATCGATCCAATGCGAATTATAGAATTATAGTTGAAAAAATTTAAAATATTAATAAGACAACATGCAATCTTATTGATAACAATATAAAATATAACTATAAAAAATAAATATAAAACTATGTCCATAAAGTAAAATAAAAACAACAATAACTATATAACTATACAGCTAGGATAATCATGCAATATACATATCGTTATACTATATATCCCTTTTCTGCATTCTCTTTTACATTTCCCAAACTATCAGTTATTATATATGTGGTAATGGATTATTCCCAGGGAGTCCAGTATAATATTTTCTACTAACACAGTTACGTCCCTCATACCAAATGCCAGGTCTTCCATGCAGCTCCTTGTTTTATTTGGTATAAAATAAATATAATTATATAAAAAAAAAATCAAGTCAAATTTATGTTAAAAATAAGCTTTGTACAAGGTCTCTTCAATGTATTTGAACCCCAAACACTTAACGGAACCATGGACAAAAAAAAAGATTTTCTTTCATTTTTTTTTGAGAAAAATAGGAAGTAAAACTTAAATTATTTTGATTATTCTATTTAAAATTCAATTAATAGTGGAAAAGTTAATTGATCTGTTAATGTCAGTGAAGTATTAAAGAGGAATTCTTAACTTCCTCATTATTTCGTAGTCCAAGGGTTTCTTTCATTATGAAACTACTGAAGGAAAAATGAAGATTAATTTTCCAAATTAATTGACATAACCTCACAAGGAATCAATTATTACAATTCTAATTCCTCTGGTAATTGGAACATTAATAAGAAATTGAAGTCGTTAGGAAGGGTTTGTATATAAGACTAGCCATGCGCTTCAGTATTTTTAGTTCAGTCGGTGAAAGATGGGACGACTAGCACCTATTTCAGACTCAGATATCATAGACGGTCTAAGCATAAAATATTTTAAGATTTCTGGCCTTTTGAAAGTCATCAACGACTTCAGGACGACAGGGAAGAAGAACTGGATCTTGAAATTCCAGGTCTTGACAACCGTATTGATAACAGTGCCTTCAGTAGCCTCCCAGTTCATAGGCCTCGTAGCAATAGAAGTAGACTTTCAGAAAGCTCTACTTTTAAAACTCCACGCCTTGCCATCGCTTCAGGCTCTGTGTAAACACCTTGTTTTCTGGTTCAACATCGAGAGCCTGTGTAAGTTGTACAGTTTGATGAGAAGAGATTTCCTCGCCAAAAGTTTGCCCGATATCGAACCCGAAAGGGTTGAGTTTATTTATCGAACTATAAGTAAACATACGAATAGGACTTGTTTAGTAGTTTTTCTTATCATTAGCTTATTTGCCTCATTTGTTTTATTTCTACCTGCCATTTCTGTTGACTATATTCTCTACCATACTGGCAGCATGTCGGCGGTCAAAACTGGCAGGAAGAAAATCGCGACCGGCTGGTATCCATTGCCTATGGATACTTCTCCTTGCTATGAATTTGTTCTATTTTACGAAGGACTGTTGGTTATTTGGGCTGGTACTTTCTTAATATTGTTCATGTGCCTTTATTACCAGCTTTTAATGTGCCTTTACGCTCAGTTCACATTGCTAAGTTCGCATGTTTCAAACTTGAAGAGAAAATATGAAATAACCACCACTGAAAACAAAATAAGCAACGAAAATATATACTCAGAATTGTACAGGATTATAAAAGATCATCAGAAACTTTTGAGGTATTTATCAATATAACGTTATCAATTATAATTATTTTAAAATTACTTTAATTAATATAATTCGTTTTTTCAGTTTTGCAGATGAACTAAGAAATGTCTACAATCCTCTATTGACCGTGATTCTCGGGGTCGGGACTTCTCTTTTGATTGTAGCTGTATTCCAGTTTTTATTTGTTAGCAATGAGTTAAAAATAACCTCTTATTCACATTTCTATATTAATTTTTTCATTATTCATTTATTTTATAATAAAATTTTAGGGAAGCACTGGAGATACTATGTTTGTGATTCGATCATTTATATGTTTGTTATACCAATGCATCGAAGTCTGCATATTCTGTTATGGTTCAACATCTATTGAAACTGCGGTAAGAATAAATAATTTTTTTTCTCTATATAAATAATAATTAATACTACTGTATAGGTGAGTGAACTATAAGCCTAAAATAAATTAATCTAAAAAATAATAGAAGTAATGAAAAAATTGGTTATTAAGAAATAAATGGTTGTCTTTCAATCAGAGACCTCTAAAAATGCTTCTTTTATTACTGAAAATAAAATATGGAGTATAGTGCTCTCAAATTTTGAAATTATTTATTTATTTGTCAGAATATTTTTTATTAAATTACAAAAATTACGTATTTAAAAAAAATGATAAAAAACCTGTGTTACTTTTAAAAGTAAAAAGGATAAAATAAAAAATAAAATAAATAATTGCAGTGAAGTAAAGGTATATCCTTTTAATAAACTGGGAAATAAGATTTTCTTTTCACGATGAATTAAATAGTTTATTATAATTCACATCTTTTTCCACATCTTAAACCTATTTTAATCTTATTTAAGTTATTAAAAAAACTTGTTTATCTATGCATATATTTTATTTATTAAGTTATTTATAAATAATAAACGTCAAGTATTACTATCGAATGCCGAAAAACTTGTCTGTTTAGTGCGGCTGTTTTTTGACTTCCATATCCAAAGTTCATATTAATTGTATAGTTACATAATTTATTTTGCGAGCTGTTGCAGATTTCTTGATTATAAAATTAAACAAGAATTTCAAATTATTAATTAATTATAATTGATCTCATGGCAGAGCTCAGACTTGCTTTTTGCCGTGTACAGCAGTGACTGGTACAAGGCTGATGTTAAGTTCAGGAAGGCGGCCCAGATGATGATGATAAGGGCTAAGAGAGGAGTCACACTTACCGCCATCAGGGATGTACCCAGTCAACTTGGAAACCATCATGGCTGTAAGTGTATAAACATACATACTTTTTGGTGAAAATACTTTTTGTCTACTAGCTAAACAGATAAATATCACCTTGAGAATAAATTATAACGGAAATAAGTAGCCTAATAGTTTCAATCACTAGTTATGGTAAATACAATAGTGATGGGCAGGCTTGTATAATTTTAACAATAATAAGAACTATTTCCCTACATTTTAATAGTAGGTTTTAGATAAGATTAAAAAACAATAATATACTAAATGAATTATCAAATAAACAAACGCACATCCTAATCAACCCCTTTCGCAGTTTCGCCCGCTCTCATTTGTAAAAAGCTTAGGGAATTTTAACTTATAATTGTAGTTTTGTTTATTTATCAGTACGAATCATATTATAGAAAAGGATTCAAAAAGGAGGAATAAACTCATAGGACATCTTAACCCGGCGTTGGTCGCTAGCCGATCTGGTACACCGTTAGTTGCTAGGTGACCATTTCCCTGACTTCTTTGATTTTTATGAAAAATGCAGTTTTATGATACCAATATGTAGTTATAAATAGTAAATAAATGTCATAATAATCTATCAATAATTGTAGTATGAAGTATAAGGATTAAAAATACATTTTTACAAAGATTTATTGTAATACAAAAAAAAAACCAAACAAAAATTAAATATTTTTACTATTTACTTATTAATGTGTTTTTCATCAGCTAGATAATTTTCTTCTATTTCGATACAATTTATTACAAGTATATTTAGTATGTTCATTGTGAATTAGACCATTTTTTTCGTTTTTCTTTTTTTTATTTCTTAGGCACACCTATACCATATCTATTTTGTATTGCCTTGAGCAGCCGCGGGCAGAATCTGGAATAGTAAAAATTTCAGATTCCTAGTAAATGATTGGAAAATAACATAAATACAATTCACGACTATTTATCAACTAATTACTTACAATTTATCTTCCCAACTGGCTTTTTTTATCCAACAATTCAAGAAGTTTAGATCCGCGACTCATTTTTAACCCAAATAATCTGTAATCAATCGAAAGAAAACTCGCTCAGTAAAATATCACGAATAAACTGCACCAGAGATATGATACTGAGGAGTGTGGACATGGCAATTTTCAGTACAAATCTCCTAATACCCTGGCTACCTGCATCCGTTTTACTTAGAAACCAAATATATCTTATTCGCAAATGTCCTAAACTCAGCTATATTTAGATTCAGCGATGAAAGTTAAATTCTGACGAACTTAACAAATATTTTTTAGAAGGGTGGGGGAAATGTTCACATAGCGGTCAACGCCGTGTTAATAACCAATATTTTTAATTTTATTTTCCAATATTATAAACATGATTTAATAGAGTTTCTGGTTCTTGAAAGCCCTACGTATTTTTAACCGTGAGAGAAATAGTCACTTCGAAGATCCTGTACGTTTTTGTAAGTCTAGCCTTACTAATACCAAAAGAAATATTAATTCGAAATTTTAATAATCTGAAATAAAATAGAGATTAGTAGGTTTATTGGGATTCTAAGAATAAATGCAACTTCTTCAGTCGCTGTTGCAGTGAGTATTCTAGACTAAATAATATCTTCAAGCGAAGCTGTTATCTTTAACGTGGCACCATTGCACCTATTAGGTAGTTAAAGAAGATCTGAAAGCATGCATAATTGGAAATCTAGTTTTTAATTTAATATAATATAAATATATAACATTAATAAATTTTTATAATTTGTTTTATGGTTACTTCTGACCGTTTTCATATATTTGATGTTATAGACGTCCTGTAACAACAAAACCACAACACAAAAGCAATTCCTATACTATACTGATATTTAAACCTTCCACCGGTCCCGCTGTTGTATTTTGTACAACACTCGTCTTATTTTCTCTCTCTCTCTCTCTCTCTCTCTCTCTCTCTTTCTCTCTCTCTCGCTTCTGGTGAGCTTCCCTGAAAATTGGTTTTAGCTATTCTTCGAAATACTTCTCTATTTGCCGACAGTAATTTATCAATGTGGTAGGAGGGATAGTTTCCTGATTAAAAAATACTAAGCCCTCAGTGCTGCACAAAGTAAAACAAGCGACCACTTCATATTGTTTTTTTCTCGTCCCTTTCTCGGCAATAAGCTAGATTCGATATAATGTAAGTAGGATTCGTTTGCATTTTTCACTTTTGTTTTTCTTAGTCAACGAAGTATTAATTATACGGAATATTTTGATTTGATTTGGTGGATACCTATAAAATTGGAATATATTCCTCGAATTTTGCAGAATTAGACGAAGAAGATAAAAGGACCGGAAAATCAAATAAAAATATGGAATTGATTGAAAAGGAAATAGAAAATTTCCTAGATCATGATACAGAAACCTATGTTGAGTGTAGTGGTGGAGATGACGCGGGGAGGGGGCAGCCAGGGGGTAGCTACATTTTATTTTTTAAAAATCATTTTTTTTTTTTTTAATAAACCTAAAAAAAAATTTATTTACAATAATTGATTATAAAAACAACCATTTTAGACGAGCAAACAATTATATTTGACAGTAAAAATGTAAATAAAAAATTATCTAGTTATAAATTTGTTTTTAATTTTTTAAAATATTAAACATATTTTCATATACGTTCAAAATATTATTCTCTCAGGTAATATGTTGTACATATATTCTCGTGGACGCCATGCGCCCACTCCCGTTTACCTTAACCACTGACAAGAAATTGTTATTTTCTATTTACGTTTAGCAATTTCCTGCTTATCCATTTATAGATTGGTCATAACAATAAATAAATTTAGTTTTCAATTGGTGATAATTAAATATATTCGCTTCTATTGTACATAAATAATTATTTTTTCTGAGAAGTCACGTGATGAACGTTTGATCGTCGATTATTATGATGAAGCCTGGGTCCCGTACGAGACCTATTTCAACAGTTTATCACTAACTCTCAAAAGTGTTACACTGTAGGAGAGTATTCTACGAATGATGAAAAACTGGAATCTTTTAGACGGCGATGTTCCTTTCGGCAATTCATTCCATCAATACCGGCTAAATATGGGATAAAAATATTTGCCCTTAGCGATGCCAGACATTTTTTATACCCAAAAACACGGAAGTGTATGTTGGTACCCAACCTCCAGGACCTTATGAGGCAAGCTGGACGCCCGAAGACGTTGTCATTCGACTTAGCCAACCAATCTACGGAACTGGCAGAAATATTACTGTTGATAACTGGTTTACAAGCTATCCTCTTACAAATGAATTTTTAGAAAAAAAAATCTGACAATGGTTGGGACTATACGAATAAACAAAAATAAATTACCCCCCCGTTACTACATAAAATTGATCTTTACATTTAAATTTATTTATTAAATATTATTACTGAATGTGAAAAATATATAAACTTTTTGTACGTACATAGACTTTGAATTATCATATATTCCAAACACATCCTCCACCAATTTTAAACCATAAATATTAAATTGATTAAAAAATATTAGAAAACATCAGAAAAAATAAAAAAACAACAGGGAAGAATATTTTTGATGAGAAACCAATAAAAAGATGACTTAGAAAGTCAGATTACAATAAAAAATACCTGTGGTGTTTGGCAGACGCGATGCGCCTTCTCAGGTCACGGTGGTCGGCGCGCCCACTGCAGGGTTAATCGTAATGTATGTTATTTGGTTAAGTGGTTTATCTACATCAATACTATTAAACAAAAGGACAAGCCATTTTTCGTTTGTGATCAATAACTACTGAACTGACCGAATACTATATCGAATTTTAACCACATCATTTTTATAGTTCAAGAAAAGTTTAGCAATTATAAAATCTACTGATTTTCAATCAATTTTTTATATAAAAAGTGATTAAAACGAGGATGACAGTAAAAACTGTAAACTGTCCTATTGGTGGCGAGCACTATTCTACTCTAGAGGTTACAAAGGTATGATGTTGTTTAGAGCTGGGAACTTATAATTAAATTTACTTATATCCATAGAAATATTAGAAAAGATTTAAATATGTGGCGCGACATTTGGATTCCAATGAAGTTTGAAAATCGACCGACATGTGACTGTCTATTGCACAATTCCTCAATAGAGTTTACAAAAGCAAATTAAAACAATCAATAATATAAATGTGTTATCCTTATAGTTCAAGCAATTAGCATCGAATCTTGAACTCAAAAATAAAAAGTTGTGACTGTTGAAAATTGTTCACTACCTTTAGCTCTAAATGTGGTAAAAGTCTTTCTTGAGCTTTGAGAGGGGAAACATTGAAGGTGTTGGCTAACTTGCAATAAGTCGCACTTCTCCGCCAATATACGGAATTTGTAAGTAGTTGTAAGTTAAACATGGTTTAGTTTGGCTATAACTCCAAAACAATTTTTTCTGCAATACTGATTTGTATACTGAAGTATTGATTTGATGATATGAAACTGATATATTCAAAGTTGTTTGGATATAATTTCACTCATTTTCAACACTCATATGTATATTGATTTGAAAATTTTAAAATAAAATTAAAAAAAAAAAAAAAATGAATGGTTGGGTCTTACTTAACCTGTGGCCTTCTAGTGTTTTCTCGGGCCCATATATTCTCCTCAGGATCCTTTTCTCTAATTTCAGTATTTTTTCTAGTCTAGGAGGATGTTTTGTCACGGCAATAGAAATATATTATTTTAAATTAATTAAAAAAAAAAAAAAAAAAAATCTTTGGATCACAATATTGAGAGGGATTTTAACGAAGGGAATAAATAAAGAGACCCCCCTTCCGCGGTCCATGTACTAACTTCCAATAATTATTTGATTCCTTAAGAAATTTAAAATAATACATAAATACATGTATACATAAATTTTTTTAATTTTTTTTTTTTTTTTTTTTTTTTTTTTTTTTTTTTTTTTTTTTTTTTTTTTTTTAGATATTTCAATTTACTTACAGCATCGCTACAGTGATGTCAGGATTTACTGAATGAAGACTGAAGATCTTTAAGATAGCTATCTTGAAAGTATAACGTATTAAAACCATCAAGATATTCTATAGAACCTTGGAATAGTTTATATTCTTATGAATGTTTTTACAAAATCAAAAATATTAATGAAGCAAACTCCTACCCCTCTAACATCTAAAATTTAAGTAATATAATAAGTCAAAGGCAACATTCTTTAAAAATATTCGGTTAAAATGTATTCATAATTAAAAAATGTAATGTATGAATGTGTTATTAAAAGAAGATGAACAAAAGAAACTTCCAGTTGTTGTTTATTTTTATTATTTTAATATGACTTATTTTATTTGGTTTAAAAGTAGCTTTAGAAATATCCCTAACTGCTCTTTAATGTACCAAACTTTGTATGTATATTATTGTTATAACTTTTGGTTATCATTATGAGTCTAGATATTAATAAAAAATGTTATTATTAATTCATTTCTGTTTGTTTTTTGGTGAATCAAGAAAAATAATAATATTTATTTATTTTTTATTTGCAAAAGCAGTAAATAATCATCAACTTCTTTGCTATTGTACATACATATACATTCTACATACCTTCTTTAAATATTTTATTTAATTTCATATATCTATTTAAACAATTTTTATATTTTTTGTTTACATACCAGAGTAAAAATTTACCATAGCTTTCGACTTTTTCAGCAATTACTGGACAAATTTATCAAATCAGTCCTATTTATACACAAGGTCTTGAGCTTTGGAGCTCCATTAAACCATCCGCATCGTGTTGCATATAATCTTTTCTATCCAAAATCCTTCGAAAAATCCACAATTCTTTTTACTTTGCTTCAAATAAACTTATCCACAAATACCTCAATATATAGCCCAAATAAGATATCTATCCTTTATAGTAAGACTCCATAACTATTCAAACCCACTAGTATCTCAACTTGCTTCCTAATCTAATCCAGGTAACCCATCGAGGTGTCTGTTTAAAAACATGACCTGTTTAACACGGGCCGTGTTTGTGGTAACGTGACATTATCAGCATTATTCCTTCCTTTTTCCTCCTGGTGTACCATTAAACATTATTTTGGCAGCCTGTTGGGCTCCATTCTTTCGACGTGTCCCAACCATCTAAGCCTGCCTTTCTTGATAGCACAGAGTATATCAGGCTCACCATACAATAGTACGATCTCGGCGTTGTTTCTTATCCGCCACCTGTGCTCCTCTCTCACAGCACCAAAGATCCTTCTTAATATTCTTCTCTCCCAGACCAACAGTGCTCTTCCGGTATCTTTAGTGAGAGTCCACGTCTCACTGCCATACATCACTATTGGTCTTATTATAGATTTATAAATCAACAGTTTTGCCTTTCTTGAGAGAGTTTTACAATGGAGAGGCTTTTGTACTGCATAAAAACATCTGGTTCCTGCAACCATTCTGCTTTTTATTTCAATGTCTAGATTGTTCTTCTCCGTCACAACTCCTCCCAGGTATTTAAATGTCCTACATCAAAGACACGTGTCCTTCCCCACATCAACCGTATATCTTCTTCCACCTGTCTGTCTAGAGGTTTTCATTTATTTGGAATTTCGAGACCCAAATTGAGAGATGCTGTCTTAAATTCTTTAACAGCACCGGCTAATGATGTTTTGGTTCTACATGTGATAACCACATCATCAGCATATGCCATGTGCTATGTAAGGCCATTGTAAATAGTGCATCCTGGGTTCATCTTTATTCCTCGGATCGCTACTTCAAGGGCAAGATTGAACAGTAAAAGCGCTAATGTGTTCCCCTGTCTCAAACCGCTATTAACTTCAAAGCTTTCCGAGATGCCCACAATGGTTTTTACTCTCTCTCTCTCTCTCTCTCTCTCTCTCTCTCTCTCTCTCTCTCTCTCTCTCTCTCTCTCTCTCTCTCTCTCTCTCTCTCTCTCTCTCTCTCTCTCTCTCTCTTTCTCTCTCTCTCTCTCTCTCTCTATATATATATATATATATAGAGAGAGAGAGAGAGAGAGTAAAAACCATATATATATATATATATATATATATATATATATATATATATATATATATATATGTATAGGGTGAGTAACTCTTAGTGTAAAAAAAAAATGGGGTGAAACTAGATCAAAAATGACCATCCCCTGTAAAAACAGATCCATCTGGCATTCAGAAGCTAGCTGCAAAATTGAGATCTA
Organism: Euschistus heros; assembly: GCA_003667255.2. Taxonomy (NCBI): domain Eukaryota; kingdom Metazoa; phylum Arthropoda; class Insecta; order Hemiptera; family Pentatomidae; genus Euschistus; species Euschistus heros. The sequence continues at coordinate 29,400 of RCWM02000882.1, forward strand.
TATTCATCATTATGGAGTTTTAAATCTAGCATTGAAAATATAATATAATAATTCATAAATAATAATGATAAATAAATAAATTTGATAACATAAAATCCTTTGATCGGAATTTTCTTCATTTTTAATCTAGATTCACCCATTTGGTTTTGTTTTTTTTTAACTAAGAGGTTCTCACTCTTTATATATAAATTATGTATAAAACAATATAAAAATAATATTGCTTTTTACCATTTATTTGGAAACAACATTAAATTTAATCCAATACAAATTTAAAGAAAGGATTGAAATAAAATATATACTGAAGGAAGAAAAGGATAAATTAATTTAATCTGCTGAAAATAGTTAATGTAATATTTTATTTACAAGTCATTCTTTTAAATAATTAATCCTTTCATAGTTTTTTCCTTATAATATTTCATGTAAAAAAATGTTTATGCAACTATCGAAAACATTGTGTAAATATTATTATTAAAGATACAATGTTTTCATATAATATTTTTATTTTGTAAATACTAAATTGATTAAGAAATACATTTTTGTGTAAATAAGTGTACGAAATTGATTAATAATTATAGTGATTAGAAGATTTCTTAGGACTATATTTACAAACTTAATGCTCTTAAATAATAAACAGTTAAACTATATCAAATATAAACAAACTAAACATTAAAATGAGGGTTTTGTTTTTGTTAACATTCTATTGCTACGCCAACACTTTTGGAGTATTTCAGTCTTTATTCCGTAAATCCGGACATCACAGTCGCAACGGTGTAGGTAAATTGAAGAATCTAGGAAAAGAAAAACAAACAAATAACATTAATACATTTTAAAAGTAATGAAATAAAGATAGATCTTTTTTTTTTCTTAAATATTGGATTTAGAGTTAGCTTAATTAAAAAGAATTACCCATCACCATTCCCAAAATACTTCAGAAAATTACAAATTTTTAAAAAAAAGTTTATACAAATCTACGAAATATTTGGGAAACTTGCAAAATCAGGTTATAATTGTTTAACTTTTCATTATATGGTTAAGATGTAACTCTCCTAGCAAACAAGGAAAATTAAAATATCAAGGAAACATCATTGAAAGTAGTGATATAAAATAAGTTATTATAATTGACTGTATATTGTAAAGGGAATATGAAAAGATATATTTGTGAAAAAAAAAACACAAAAAAATTTAAACAAATAAATAGAGTTTCAACGATTCGGTCTGCATTGCAGCCAACTTAAGGGCAATAAATAAATTTCTCTCTCTGTAAATTTTTATAATCATCGTTCGTCTCCTCACCAGTGTGGTTTGTTCGAAACGTTGGCACCTATTAAAGTATTTCTTCTTAGACGTGGTTTTCATCTTTAACTGCATCCCTGATCACATTTTTCTCCATGTAAATATTTTACGCTCCGTTAAAACTGATTATATATCATGTTCATGTTAGGAGTAAGTACCGCTGGGTGCTGTCCTTCCTCATGCCTGACATGCCAATTATCTTGTATACAACAATTTATCACATCTGCTTGTTGTCACATGATAAGTGACAGTTGTGGATTAAACAAATAAAGAGACAAAAACAAATTTTTATGTATTCGTAACAAATAAAACGAAAGTAACTACACTAAAAAATATTGTTTAATTATCAGTTTATCTGTTGTATGATTTGTATATTTACAACCAATTACATTTAACTGATAATTTTGTAATACATACTACAAACAATAACAGTAATAGAATATTTAATACTAATAAAAAAAAAAAGAAGAAGATTATAAGAGTTATGAAATTCTTACTAAAAATATAGAATGCAGACAGTTACAGTAGTAAATACAGTTTAAATTATTAAAAAAAATAAATAAATAAATAAAAAGCAAACAGAAAGGATGTTACTTTGTCTTGATTAATTTTTTTAAAGGCAGTGCACTGCGGGGAATACAGCGATTCTAGGAGTGTAAGTCAAAACTGGAAGGTACGATTTTGAGTCTAAATGATAAGGAATGTAAACAAAAATGTCTAATGGAATGAAAACAAGACTTCCCATTTGATAATTCTTTGTTTATGAGTAGATAAACTATTTTTAATGTTGGTACATCAGTTGTGTTTGTAGCATCCATGATGTAACGGTAAATTTAATAAAAACTTGACTATATTCATAAAGCTGGAATTGTTTATTAATCGTTTTAAATATTCTTTTTTTTAAAATTACGAATGACATCTTCAAGCGAAAGTAAGAGGGTAAATAAACTTTAAAAAGATAAATGTACATAAAGATTTTACAATTCTTCCGTTTGTATTTAACCTTGCGCCGTTGCAATTTGTACAAATCTCGCATATATTCTCTCTCTCTCTCGCTTCCGGTAAGCATCTTGAAAAATTGGCTTTGGCTGTTTTTCGATATACTCCTTTTTTTCCCGCCAGTAATTTTCCACTGTGATAGGAGGGATAGTTTTCTGATAGGAACATATTTAGTCCTCAGTGTTGCACAACGTACAACAAACGACCGCTCTCGTTTTGTTTTTTCTCGTCTCTTTCTCGCTAATGATATAATGTAAGTAGGATTCTTTGGCATTTTATCTCTTTTTCTTTATCTCTGTGAGCGAAGTATTAATGATTTGGAATGTTTTGATTAGATGGAAACCAATAAAATTGAAATATATTTCTCGAATTTTGTAGAAGGTGGACAAGGAAGAAAAAAAAGAACCGGACAATTAAAAAAAAAAAAAAAAAAAAAAAAAAAAAAAAAAAAAATGGATTTGAGTGAAGAGGATATAGAAAATGTTCTAGATTTTGATACAGAAACCTATGTTAAGGGTAGTGATGGAGACGAGGGAGGGGGGCACATAATTATGCCCTATTCTAGTACTTTATTCTGGTACTTTAATAAAGTTAATGTTAAAATGAATCATCAATTTTTAAGCCTTTACTTGAACTACTAGAACTATTTATTTATTTATTATTTTTTTTTGTTTTTTATGATTTTAAAATGAAATCACATATAATTATTTACAATAAATCATTATTAACTTAAATTAAAGAATATTACTCCTCACAACAAAAAATATGACGGGGAAAATGTAAAGGATAACAATGATCATTGAGCTTAAACTTTAATAAATAACAACAAACATAAAACATTAATAAAACAATTATTGATAGTAAATTGTTATATTTTAAATATTAAAATTGGAGCTTTTAATTTAAAAAGGACAAGCCATTTTTTGTTTGTGATCACTAACCGCGAAAAACTACTGAGCCTATCAGCAAAGAATTTTGGCCACATTATCATCATAGTTCAATAACAATAAAGGTTTAGCAATAATTTAAAGATTTTTAATCATAATGTCATAAAAAAGATAAAAATATGTGGTGCGCAGTGAAGTTTGGTAATCGACCGATAGGTGGCGTGCACCATTCAAAAGATGTTACAAAGATACGGTGTTATATAACGCTAGAAATTTATGATAGAATGTACTTATTTTCAATAAAATTGTTATTAAATATATATATATATATATATATATATATATATATGGAGGGACTAGTGCAGTTTAAAAATCGACCGATATTTGGCTATTCTGCAGCTGAGTTTGCAATTGTATATCTATTAAACCCAACTGAACCAAATTTTAACTACAACATCGTCATAGTTCCAGGAAGGTTTAAAATAATAAACTTCACTATAATAAAAATTAAAATGTACAGTCTTGAGTGCCAGGAACGAGGTTTACCACACGGTCATATACTTTGATGTTTAGAAATTTCAATCCAACATGATGGATCGATAAAATTATTTCTGCCAAATTGGATTTTATGTACTTTTCAAACACCTAATTAATGCAATTTTAACCTGGTTAAAATGACTGCCATGAGTGAAAAAAATCATTGAAGAAATAATGCTAAATTTCGTACTTAGATACACGATTTTTATCGATAAAAAATGAAATTCAATTATTAGTTAAAATAATCTTAGTTCTTTATTTATGAGAGCGGGGGGAAGCCGCGACGGGTTATGCTATTATTAAATAACGTGACATATATCGTTTTAAGTTATTAATATGTGTTACTTTTAGTTTTATTTCATGTTTGTGCTTAATGACGTCCATACCAAAATAAAAATTAAACATTTATTTTTTTACAAATAAGTCACCTGCAAAAGACATAATTACACCGTTTTTCCTTTATACTTATCTATCTTTCTTTTTAAGGTAAGATTTGGTAATTTTTTTTTTTTTTTTTTTTTTTTTTTTTTTTTTTTTTTTTTTATCTCAACTGGTCCATCACTTTGTTTTCTAAATTTTTCCCTCTGCTAACAATTTCTGTTGCTAACATCAAGTTTTTTTTTTTTGGGTGGAGAATTCGGGAAACGGTATATTGTTCGAAGTATTATACTTTTAATTTTTGTGCCTTTGAATAGACTGAGTATGCAGATATTTTCTAAAATTAGTAAAATAATAAACAAAAAACTTTCCCTCCTGAGCTCGGAGTTGCCTCATTGACCGTCAATGTTTTTTTTTAATTTTTTTTTCTCGATTACCTGTGATTTAGTTTTCTGTAGGAGATAAATTTTCAAATTAAATAGCTAAATCCTGCTTAGCTTCTATGTCCTAACGACAAATGCTCTATATAAAAATAGATTTTCCATTTAATTTCTGATAAGTTAGCGTTAAGTAAATTTTCAATACGAAAAACGCTAACTGGGCTAGTGCTTGTCAAAAAAGCTCCTACACTTTAAAATAGAGCATTCTAACGTGACTTCTTTATTTAAGCCAAATTTTTAAACAGCCGAGACGAATTGAGCAAGATCGATCGAATCCATTTTTTTATTTTGTATTAGATTTATAATAAGAAGAGTTGAACTCCTAATATTTCCTGCTCTCCTAATATCAAACTACCAAACTACGCATTATCTAAAAACCTAATCGCTTTTGGCCAACTACGTCACCGGTAAAACAAATTCCGCGTTAATAAGTGAACTCTCCCTGATTGTGAAAAACAACAGATTACGGATATGTCAATCTAAAATCTACTGATTTTATGTCTACTACTTCTGATAAGGAAACCGAGTAACACCTACATAGCTAGAGCGTGCAGAAAAAGCCCGCTTAAAAAATTAATGCAAAACTTGACTTTATTCATTCAAACAAATATCGTTCCTAAACGGTAGATCCTAGTGATAGACTTTATAATTATTCTCCATTAGATCTCTGATCGGGAAACTGTCGACTTTTTGATTTGTGCAACACTAACAGAGCTAGAGCGAGTCAAAATGCTACATTTTTGAATGTGAAAAAAAAAAAAAAAAAAAAAAACTGCAAACCAAAAAAGTATAGAACCCAATCGAAAAGACATATCCATATCGAAGTAATAACTGGAGTTATTTTGATTTTGGCGTATTAGAAAATATTTTTCCAATTCCTTGATTTGGTGTAAACAGTTCATTATATAGAAGAAGAATTTCAAGAAAACAAGAAATACCGCATTGTTTTCAGGTACAATATTTTGATCTGAACGAAAATAAATAAGTTTAAGCAATATACATATATCGGATTTTAGCACTCGGTAGATATTTGAACTAAAAAAAATAACAAAAAGAAAACTGTTGCTTGCTCTCAATAATTTAACATCAATCGCAATGAAAGTCATGACAATGTAGTTCTGTCAAAGAACTACTAGAATTAGTAAAAATTATATAATGTAAGAAAATATAATGTTGGAGACTTAGAAAATTATTCGTAAATTTTATAAAACTAAATAAATTAAGCACTTACGGCCATGATGGTTTCCAAGTTAACTGGGTACATCCTGATGGCAGTGAGGGTAATTCCTTTCTTAGACCTCACCATCATCATCTGGGCCGCCTTCCTGAACTTAACATCAGCCTTGTACCAGTCACTGCTGTACACGGCAAAAAGCAAGTCTGAACTCTGTCAAGATAAAATGAATAACTTCAACAACTTTTAACAGCAAATCAGAGCTCTATTAACCCTTTAACGGGCAGAACACTTTATATATATAAAAAAAAAAAAAAGAAAAAAAAAATTAAAATCACTTTTTATCTGTATACAAATAAACATTATAACCTCAACTTTAATTTTTAATTATTTTTTAAGAATGCTTTTTTAAGGTGGCACATATATGTTTTATTAGCACGGCGAAATAGGAAAAAGGGAAAATAAAAAATGTAAACCTTCGTAAATTCTGTCATACATTACAGAATAATAATCAGAATAAGAAGAATAATCACACATTACAAAATTGTAGGGCAAAAAATCTGCCGAAGCCGGAAAATAATTACAGACAGCTAGAGGTATAAACTGCGATCTCAACGCTGGTACGTATCTTAACTACTTTTCAGACGGAAAGCGATGTTAGCGGTCCTAACGACTCTGAGAACAACTAAAACAAGTTCTTATTATTACATAAAAGATAGAAATGTCATAGAGCACGCAAGATGTCCTCTTGACCCTATGAAATTTATTAAAATTCATGTGCATCTGGTTTATGTTGGCTGAAAATCTTCTTTTAATGGAATTGGAAAAAATATTTTTAGTTTTTATAAAAATTTTTATTAATATGACGAGCTCATTTTTTTTTCCTTTCAATTTTCTAGCTCTTACACGTATCACTAACAATTTCTATTCCTTAAGTACATATTAAATTTGGAGTTGAAATATAATAATATTCTAGTTTTTATAGTAGTTTTATTATAGTAGTTTATAGTAGTTTACGTTTTCTTTAGGTTGTAATAAAGATATTTATGATTTTTAGAAACATTTATATCCATTTTTTTATATTCAGTTTATTTTAAGTAGTCGTTTTACAAATATATATCCCCTATTTATAAAATATTATATGTTTGGTTATTTTGATATAATGTTTTCTTTTTTAGATTTCACACGAGAAAAAATATACACCACCTCATCATTTGAAAAGGAAAAAAACACCAACAAAAATAATTCTGAAAAAAATAAATTATAATTCAATATCATCTTACCGCCGTTTCAATGAAGGAAGAACCAAAACAGAATATGCAGACTTCGGTGGATTGATAAAACAAATACATAAAAGAGCGAAATACGAACATAGGGTCTCCACTATGGCCCTGAAAAATTAATAATTCAAATTGAAAAATACGTAAATTTAAATAATAGATGGACTAAAAAAAAAATCTTATTTTTAATGCGTTACTAACAAATAGGAACTGGAAAATTGCTACTGTCAATGTTGAAATCCCCATCCCAAGAATGATAGTCAGAAGAGGATTATAAATACTTCTTAATTCATCCGAATATCTATTATGAAACGTGTTATAGGGAAAGAGCTTTAAACGGCCAATATCACCAAATCTATAAACAACTATCTTTTGACATTGATTATATTAATTCAAATTTACCAATATCTGATATAGGCGTCATAATTAAAATTAGAGGCGAACTTCTCAACTTGAACTACAGACCATTCATCCAGGGACAAAATTACATTTGTTCTATGTGTAATATTGGAGAAAATGAAGATGTATTCCATTATTTAGGACGTTGTAAAGTCTTGGGGGGAATGAGGAAAAAATATTTCGGTGTAGTTACTATGACTGAAATTGATATGGTCAAATAGCTAAATGGTGAAGACTAGGCAGCTCTAGTGAGTTACTTGAAAGAAGCCTATTTCTACCGTTCCTTTCTTGTTCAAAATTTTAATTATTAATAACCTGATAATTCTTTGGATGTCATTGATTGATAGTATATGTTATAAATAAAAATGATAATAATTAGATATTATTGAATTGTATAATGGGTGGATATATATTATTATTTGAGATATAATGGAGATATTGTTATAGGATATATGATAATTATGATATTGTTGTGTAAGATATAATTAATGATAAATAATTGATTATATAATATGTAATTAGATTGTATTGTATTTTTTTGGATTGTATTGTTTGTGAATAGATTATTTAATAAATCAATAAATATTTACATATTTAAAAATAAATAAACAATAATGATATAAAATCATTTTTAAACTAAAAGCGCTCCTGACAGACAGCCGTAGCTATGTCAGTAACATTACTTTGAACACTTTTGTAAATACAAAATTCTGTAAATGTTATTAATAAAAGTATTTTCTATCTATCTATCTATCTATCAATCAGAAAGAATGCGGAAGAGGTGGGAATAGAGAAGGGGTATGAAAAGAAGTGAAAATAATGATATTCGCAAATGGGCTCTAAGACCAAACTATTTTAAATGACTAATAATATTTCAACAACATAGGCTGATAAATTATTTTTTCAACAGGTAATTAATTTAAAACCAATCAATGAAATTAATTTAATTTCTCCACTATTTTTTTCTAAATAAGTAAAACAATCTTGGACATTTTCTTCTAAAGTTTTATTGGATTAAAAAATTTAAATTGTGATCTGTAAGTAATATAATAATGGTATCTGTATATATATATATATATATATATATATATATATATATATATATATATATATATACTATTTTAATTATTGTGCTGGATTCTTATCTAATGTACATAATGTCTATCTCACAATCAGTCGAAGTGAACACAACAGGAACTAGCTTTTTGTTATCTCAGCCAACACAGATCACATAAAATGACCTCAATTTTTTTTTTTTTTTTTTGCACTTGCCTCCTTAAAATATTTGATTGTTTTAGTTTAATTTTTAAATTTGAAAAGATTTATTTTATTTTTCATATTATGTATTAAGCTCCATGGATATCGTGAACTGCATCATCTAAAAATTAAAAACTTTATTTAAATAATATTAAAATTTTATTTTAATTAAAAATTACAAATTTATTTTTTTTTAAATATGACTACGCAAAAAAAAATATTTTATTCGCAATATTTTGTCCAGAAAGAATACTAGAGAATAAATTTTATTCTGGGGCAATATTCTGGGCTGTTAATATTAAATTAAAATTAGGGGCGAAATACAACACAAAAAAAAACAACAAATTAAATTACAGTATCAAAAAGTAATATTACATGTTATAAATATTACCCAAAAAATTACTAAATCTTAATGTAAACAATTTTAAAGTAAGGCAAGAAAACAAGAAATAAGAAGAAAAAATTAAACGAGAAATACAGTAAAAAAAAAACAGAAAAACATATCTTATTTGGAGGATATATTATAATATGAGTTATGACAAATGAATACAAAATTAGTACAATAGTACTAAAATAAAACTAAACAAATCGTATTTAGATTTAGATTTTTTAATTAATTCTATTTTTATTGTTAATTTTCTTCCATTATTAGTTTATTATTATATAATATTATATTATTATTATATTTCATTATTATTTATTATTCTTTCATTATTAGTTTATTATTATTTAATTACTAATTGGTTTCTTTGAGGTGAAAAATGTATTGGTGATATGTATTGTCACAATATTTATTCCGGAAATAAATATTATTTTCTTCTTTTTAATTCGGTTTGCTATTAAGGCTTATTTTTTTAGTTTTTTTTAAAACTACAATTTATTATATAAATATAAATCCCTACATGTTCCATTGAATATGAAATATAGTGAAACTCCAATTATCCTGATTAATTGGAGCCAAAACTGATCCGGATACCCAAAAATTCAGATAATCAGATTTAATATTGAATTAGGGCATTGAAATAAAAATGTACAGACGTATGCCATGTTTTAACTATGTATATTATTTAATAATTAAAAATATGGCTGTTTATAAAATTATATTTATGTAACAACAAAGTTTAGTTATCATTTTGAAAATGTTCCGACACGTTTTTTTTTCCAGATTCGCCCTTCCTAAGGCGTTATACAACGAACAGTTTTTCGGACATTGTTAATAAAACGCGTTTTCTTTTAGGTGACATAACTCTTTAAGTTTATAAAGACACAACTAGCGACGACACTTAGTGGTAAAAACGGTCATTCTAGGTGGACATTAAGAAAAATATTCATGTCAACAGAGCTTTGAATTTACTTTGTAATGTTATCAAGGGATAACTGACGAGATATAAACAGAAACAGTAAGAATACGATTTGATGGATTAATACTTGTGTAAACAAATATTCTTTCCTAAAATAATGGTAGTTGTCAATCTGTATCAAGCGCACTTCAGTTGTACCCTACCATTCATATAACCATTATATTCATATATAACCATTCATGTGGGACATATAATAACGTCTAATATATAATATATCAAAAGTCCATCTATTAACGTTTCATGGGGTGAGAGATACATATCTGGAATTTTATCCGTATGGGTGTATTTCGTTGAGTTAAGTAAACAAATTTAACCATTTAACAGATTTTCGGACTTAAAATTATGTAACTTTTTTTCTTCAAGTTCCTCCGCCTTCTGAGTGGCCTGGTTTAAAAGAATAACATACAAAGAATATATAACAATTGAAGTCTGACCCATTCAGACCCATAGAGCTTTGTTTTTCAGAATAATGTCCCTTCTAAAAAGTTCTGTATTTGAGACACACTCTCACGACAAAGAAAAAGTAGCAGTAAATCTCGTACCTCCAAAATATTTACAGATCTGGGGGTGACGAATATTACATTGTTAGAAAATTATTTCTATGAGAGCTATCTATATGCTGCACAACTTAGCTTGCACGCAGCAGGACAGCGAGGTAGTTCTGCATTGGTAAAATAAATAACAGAAAACTACCAAGGTGTTTCTACTGCAGTTAAAAAAGGCTACAAAACTCCTCTCTCATTGCCGAAACGTTATTCTCCTGAGAAGCACTTGTACCGTGGAAGATTTGTTTCCCGCTCTCCTCCATATATTTCAACTTTGCCAATTAATTAAAGCATTGCTTTGCTATATTCTGATCCTAATGATAAATGTTTTCCGGATGAATTATTACATTACCAACCAGCCAACTGGCTAATAAAATAGTTCCTAAATAAAAAAAATGTTTTACGTTGAATTTAATATTCAAGTTATTTTTTTTTTCACTTTATTTATTTTATCCACTCCTGTCACTGAAATCGTGACAATAAGCGGATGTAATATGAGAAATTACGTACAATTAGCATCTCAGGCATGAGGGAAATATTGAAGTTATAATAATAAAAATTTCAACATTTTGTTCTATAATTAAAAAAAGTTTTAGTTTTTATTTCCATTCTATTTTATTGTATTTATACAAAAATAAAAAATAATCAAAAATTTTCAGGTGATTTCGACTATTTATTTAGAAGCTATGAGCAATCGCTACCTACATTGGCCGTTTTTTTACCACTGTGTGGTGGCCCAGGCTGGGAAAAACACGTATAGGATGGATAGATGTGCTATGCTTCTAGAAATTCACTAACAGAAGTACGTTTCCTTAGAACTTGACTGTTATGAGGTGTCTGGGCTTCACCCATGATTCTGAGAAGCAGTTCCACTAGCTGCCGCTTGTATTTATTTTACGTCTTATAATGTGCCATTGAAACGAATAAGAGAGTCCTATCTTATTTTACGTGAACTCCAAACCACGGGCTAATTTCTGTTAGTAAAATATAAAAAAAAAAAATGTATGTAATAAAATATATATATATATATATATATATATATATATATATATATATATATATATATATATATATATATATATAAGTTAAATAGACTGAAACTCAAGAATTTAAAATAAGGAATAAAAGGGAGAAGAACAACACAATTTGACTGTTAGAATATAACTGGTTTATTGCTCTGATGCAGCTCTATTTATACAAGAACATTGTTTGTTGTGACTAGAGATAGGATTAAGGCTAATACTAGCCTGCTTCGGACCTTGACTTACCCCCGCCAGTTTATGACCATCCTTCATAAACTTTAACTTTGGGCACTTAATACCAATACGGTATTAAGGAGTCCAGAGACTAATCCCCTCATGGTCAAAGGCCGAAGCAGATAGCGATACATAAACAACCTAATCCTATCCTGTCCATAGTTCTACCAACTAATTCTCTACACATATTAAAGCTACTATCTTAATTCTCTATGATACAAAGTACACCAAAAGAAAACTTTACACCATAATCCTTAACCTAACATAGTACCAAAGTAAAACTTTATTTACATTATAAAAACAATACTTAAACTTAACTTACAACTAAACATTCATCCAAAACTAAAATGAACTCCTTTTAAAGTAAAACGAACGCACACTCACACACACACACACACACACACAAAAAAAAAAAAAAAATTCCTCTGTACAAAAATAATAAATCTCTTTCCTCTTATTTACAACTCCACATTACCTCTACTATATACAATAAAATTAATTTCACATCAACAAAATTTTCTCAAAAATTAAAGAAAACATTTTTTCTACAACAAAAAAAAATTTACAAAAATAAAATTCTTCTTCCGTTGCTGGCAACGGACCACTCACAGATCAGGGTATAACCTGTTCCTCAATAGGAATTTTCAATTGTTCCACATGTACATTTCTCCACTTCCGCGGCTCTTTGACGCTCTCCAGCGTCACCACGTTGTGCTCTCTAATGCAAATTACCCGGAATGGCCCTTCATACCTACAAATCTCTTTCCCTCGATTCGTACTCTTTTTTCTATAGACGACCATCCCGATCTTGATTTTCCCCGCTACATCCCTTACCTTTACGTTTTCCCTCTCAACCCTTTGCCTCTTCTCTTTGAGTATGCGCTCACGCGCCTTCCCCCATAACTTACCGAATGCCCAACGACGGTTGGTAATAAAATTTATCATTTCTCTCCCCTACTACGTTGTCGCGGAAGTCCCGGCGTCGCTCCCGGAGCCCAAAGACAATCTCCACCGGCGAATATCCCGTCGAGCTGTGGATGGAACCGTTATACGCCGCAACCGCCTTTTCCATCGCGATGTCCGGCTCTAGTCCCTTCTCAACCTGATATATTCGCAGGTGGTCACTAAGGGTCCCATGAAGCCTCTCAATCCCCCCTCTGCCCTTGGGATGCCCTGGGGTATTGATATGCCACTTAATATCTAACTCTTTGGCCTCCGCCCTGACCAACGCGTTGTCAAATTCTAGACCCCCGTCCGACGTGATACGATCCGGGATCCCGTATGATCTAAACCAGCCTCTCAACGCCCCCAATACCGCCTCCGCCGATTTGGCCTGCACGCGATGAGCTAGGGCATATTTACTGAATACGTCGAAAATAGTAACCCACTGGTACCCCCGGCCATTTAAACGTATCCACTTGGAGGTGGATAAGGCGATAAGGGGAACGCTACCGTAGGTGTCTCTTCCTGTACCCACCCTGGGGCATGCCGGTCGTATTTCGTGGTGAGGCATACCTCGCACAACCCAATGACCTCTTGGATCGTCCGCTTCATGCCCCACCAGAAATACCTCCGTTTCAATGCTTGGAGAGTCTCCTGTGTCCCACGGTGGTTCGTCTTTCCCTGGTGGTATGACAGGGTTACCTCCTTCTGACGCTCGACGTCCTGTACCACCTCTACCGACCTCAGGCACCTAATAAAAGTTTGGTCGATCCCGATCTTCTCCTCCTTCCACAGCCTCTTAACCCTGTCCCATATAGTGGCATTCCCGATATAGAGGTGATATGTCCTTCCCACCTTAGTCACCCCGCGCAGTAGTTTCACCATTGACTCCTCCCTAATCCCAGGCTCCGTCCAAATGGTGACGATCGTGCTCTTCCCATATTTCGAAAAGTCCGCCTTTGGGAGACCCTCAGTACTGGTTTTCCAGATGATCTGGTCTCTCTTATCATTTACTATCTCATCTACTTCTTCCATTCTGAGGGCCTCTCATCGGCGGAGCTCTCGTCTTCTTGGGGATCCCCATACCACTGCGCGTCTCATCCTCACCTTCTCCCTCCGGTGTACACTCCCTAAGAAACTGTCGTATATCCCCCGACGGTCCCGGTTCGTCCCCCTCAACGGCATTTATCATTAGTGCGCGCGATAACCAATCCGCAACCACGTTCTCCTTCCCAGGCTTGTACACTATCTCGAGATTGTATTGGCTGAGAAACTCCTTCCATCGCGTAACTCTTGCGGAAGATTCCTTTAACTTACCAATCCACTGTAACGGTCTATGGTCCGTGCGGACCCTAAATCTCCTTCCAAAGATATACGGACGGAAGTGATCCACAGCCCACGCAATCCCGAGTAGTTCCCTCTCTAACGCACTATACCGCGTCTCCGCGTCCATCAACCTTCGGCTCGCATACGCTACCGGCCTCTCCCCTTTCTCGTTCTCCTGCGATAATACCGCCCCCAACGCATATTCATTCGCATCCGTAGTTACGGTAAATACCTTATTGAAGTCGGGGAAGGCTAATACCGGCTCTCTCTGCAGCTCCTCCATGCAGCGCCTGATGTTGTTTTCCATTTCCGGTGTGATAAAAATTTTCCTGCCCTTCTTCAATAAGTTGTTTAACGGAACTAAGAACCGCGCCATCTCGGGGATGAATCTACGATAATAATTCAGGGAACCCAACAGCCGCCGTATGCCCTTAACGTCCCGCGGGATTTCCATTCTCGCAATGGCCTCTACCTTCCCTTTATCCGGCTTCACCCCGTCCTCCAATATTGTGTGCCCCAGGAAACTTATCTCGCTTTCCCCTAGACGCGACTTTTCCGTCGATAGTTTCGACGTACGTGACCCGCTCCTCCTTCAACGGTATCTCGTGCTCCGCCCTACCGGTGACGCCCAACTTATCACCCTCCTTGAAAAAGATGTCATTGAACTCTTTTAAAATTTTCCCCCTCCAGTCTTCCGCCCTGTTCACTACTCCAATTTGCTCTTTGTCCCCTTTTAACACCGAGCAACACCTATACTGCTTTTTTCCCAATCCTAGTACTCCACCTCCCCTTTTTTTCTCACCCTGGCTCCTACCTTTTCCAATAGATCGCAACCTATAATACCATTATACGACTTGGCCATTTCCCCTATTACGTGGCATACTAGTTTCTCCCCTCTGTCCGACCATTTTTCTAAACTCATCTCTACCTCCCCCTCAATGGTACAAGGGCCACCCAAGGTAATCAACTTACAGGAACATGCCCTTACCTGGAGTGCTCCGTTGCAGCCACTGAACTGCTCCGCCGCTCGCCGACTCAGGATGGTGCTAGAGCTCCCGGTGTCCACCAGGCACCTCACTCCTCGCTCCACTCGGATAATAGGCAGACCGCCGCTTCTCGCCCTCACGTTGTGTACCTCAATGATGCGGTCGCCTCTTCTCAGACACCCTCCTCACGCCGCGACACGCCCAGGTTGTGCCGCTCTCCTCCGGCTGCTCCGCTCCCGTCTGCCGGTTCCCTCGTCTCCGCTGCTCCCTGGTCCTGGGTCCTCTCTCTCGGTATCCGATACCTCGGATGTCTCAGAAGATCTAGGGGATTCTGGCCGTGACCTTTGCCTCCTGCAGATCCTATTGACTTCCATGGGCTCACATCGTGGATGCTCTTTTCGTCTAAACATGTAGGGGCATTGCCTTGCAATGTGCCCCTCGTTCCCGCATTCAAAGCACTTTGTGCGGGGACATTGTGCGACCAAGTGTCCAGGCTTGCCGCACCCGTGGAACCGCCGGTCCTCTCTCTTACTGCTGGTAGCCGGTTTTCTTGGCCCCGGCTTCCGCTGATCGGCTCTCCTTGGCTGATCGGCTCTCCTTTCGGTTTCTCTGCCTCTCCACAGTGGGCCTCGAGGTCTTCGGTGCTCCACCTCGGTCCAGCTCCTTTCCTCCTCCCGTTCCAGCCGGCATTCTTCTTCGCGGGCGCCCATATCCATAAGTTGTTGGGCGCACTCTACGAATCCCTTGTCTCGGGGAAGTTCTCCTTCTTCCCCGTTTCTCGGGCTAACTGCACCTTAAGGATGGTTGCAACAAAAGCCATCCTTGCTTCTACCTCCGGTGCGCTCGCTGTTTTCCTCATTTTAACCGTCACTTTGTTAAATTTTATGAGGAGCTCACCTGCATAACGCCCGCTGCTCTGCCGAGGATGCCTGCTCTCCCTGAAGAGCTGAAAGAGGTCTTCTTCCGGCGTCCATCTTCCTCCGCCGTAAGCCTTCTTTAATTTAATCTTTCTTTGATGAGTTCCCAGGGTGTTTCCTCATCCGCCTGAATGTGGTTCAGGACCCTCCGCTTAATTCGACAAATTAAGTCTGCCCTGAGTGACTCCGCGTCGTGAGCATCGAGGAGAACTTCGGCCCTCTTCGTTCCAATCCGTGCTAGGACCCTATCAACGCTTTTCAAAAAGTGATTCAGTTCTCCTACCTCGCCCGTGAATCTCTCTATGTCCGAGACTGCCTTTCTCAGGTCCTGGGCTGTAGCCGTCCTCACTTTCAACCATGCAAGGGTATTCGCATGGGCCTCCGCCATAGTTTGCCTTGGTAGTTCAGGTAAACTATTAGGTACTTGCAGCGTCGGTGGTCTCAATATGCTGCTATCCTCCATAGAAACCCTGAGCGGCAAGAAAGAAAAAATTTCTTACCTTTCCCGCTCCTCGTAACTCCCGGGTTTCGGCACCAGTTAAATAGACTGAAACTCAAGAACTTAAAAAAAAGGAATAAAAGGGAGAAGAACAACACAATATGACTGTTAGAATATAACTGGTTTATTGCTCTGATGCAGCTCTATTTATACAAGTACATTGTTTGTTGTGACTAGAGATAGGATTAAGGCTGATACTAGCCTGCTTCGGACCTTGACTTATATATATTCTTCAAATCGATCCAAATAATCGGAGTCCTGATAATTGGAGTTTCACTGTAATATAAAAGTAAAAGTGCTGTTCAGCATTTATTCGGCTATAACATAAACTAGTTTTATATATAGAAAAGATAAATACAAAATTATCAACAATGGATTTAAATTATAATAAAGAATAGGGAAGGAAGAGAAAACATGTATCTATTATGCTAAAATTAGTTTTTTTTTTTTTTTTAATATACATCATTAAAAAGTAGTGTAACTCATTTTTTTAAAAATTTAATTATGGTCATATTTGCATTCTCTATAGTCAAATATATTTGTTTGATTGTTTAACGCATAACATTGTTAATAATCGCATATCAGCAGCTCTAGGGTAAGCCAGTCTTACGTTACTTATACTTCCAAATCTCTGGTCATTTTGTAAATTATTATTGTTTGCTGACTAACTCACTGTGAAAACAATGCAGGAAATAATTCTATGAGTGAAAATGAACCAAATTACAATCCAAAATCCTTCGAAAATCATTAATGCTCCTTACTTTGTTACAAATAAACTTAACCAAAAAGATCTTAATGTCCCATATGTTACAGATTTAGCCCAAACCAGATACCATTCCCTCCATAGTAAGCTCCATAACCACTCTAATCCACTAGTCTCCCAACTTGCTTCGTACTCTATTCCTGATAATCCTCTTAGGTGTCTGAAAAGAATTACTACTAGTAAAAAGAACTAAAGAACTACTAGTGACCAGTTCTTCACAAGCTATTTTCATGCCATTGTATTCACTATCTCTACATTTACTACTTGATGTATATATTTTGTACAGTTGTAAAATTCAATAAATTATATATATATATACATAATGAACCAGGTGAATTATTCTATTCAGGATTTGGTGATATCTGGACTTAGGAGGCAGAGGTCCTCAACTTGGAAATGAAGCATGAAGAATAACGGAGCAAAAGCAGAGACTACCCTAAAATGTTTACTTTCACTTTTAATTTTGAAAAAGCTCTAGCTTTTCCCAAACTTATATCACAAGCCAATTACAAGTAGAACATGTAGATCTTTAACTTCATTTGCTATTAATCTTAAATGAAGCAACTGTTTTGTCCCAACCATTGATAAATCCTATCATGTATGGCTGGGAAACAACAGTTTCTCGAAATAAATTACCTGTGTAATTGAACACGCATCACAATATCACAATATTGTATATTTTACTAAAAAAAAAACTTTTTAAACTGCATGCTATGTATCACACACACACACACAAACACACCTCCTAATTATCTCCTTTAATGTACAACCTACAACCTATTGTAAATAAAGTGGTATATCTTTAATGAGCTCTTACTTTAAATTTTTTTGTTTATTTTAATACTTTAATCATAACAAGTTTAGTTAATTTATAAAAAGGCAGTGTCCATTCAAAATAAAGTCTCAGAAAAACTGTCTAACATGAAAACACTCGCAAGTATCACCAACAACGAATATCAAACATGACCAACAACACGCTGGGAGTCGTATCCCCAATTATCAAATACATTATAGCTATAGGAGAAAATCTAGGCCCTAAACGCATAAATTTTGCAACCAGAATATCGAATAACCGTATACCTGTTTTCTTAAAGACTACGCAAAATGTCGAAGAAGTTACGAGGGACCATAAAGTGATCCATATGGAAATAATATTCCTATTAGGAAACAAGGAGGAAACAGTTAAGGAAACAGTTCAATCAAAAAGAATAACAATAACCATTGCTCCTCCATATTTGCCTCACAATATTATATACATCAAATTAAAGAAAAAGAACATTAATCTTTAATCAAGCGTGAACTATTGGAGAACTGGCATTAAGTTACCTGGCTAAGAACATGTCGACACATTCAGGCGTCATGTCTTTGTCCAACCCGAGAAGACTGACCCATTGCCTCAAAGTAATATGTATGTATGTATGTATAAAGAGGTTTATATTAAAAAATAATGAAATGTACCTCAAAAGTTTTTGATGATCTTTAAAAATTCTGTAAACTTTTGAGTACATCTGTTCGCTGTTTTCACTGCTACGTTCTTCGTATTCATATTTCATATTTAAAGCCGAAACGTGTCATCTTAACAACTCAAATTGAGCATAAAGGCCATCAGAAGTTGAAATAAAGACTCATAAACAATATTATGAAAGAGCCACACCACATTACTAAGATACCTTCGTATACTAAGATTCGTAGCGGATACCAGCCAGTCGACATCTTCTTTCTGCCGGTTTTGACCGGCCGACATGCTCCCAGTGTAGTAGAGAATATAGTCGACAGAAATACCAGAAAAGAACACTATAAAAGACTTACCGAAAGCAGTAACGAGGAAACAAATCGTATTACAAAATTTGCTTATAATTATTAATTTAACTGTTTCTCTTTCAATATCTGCAAATTTTTTTCTGTGGTTATTCATTATGCCATCCACTATATTTAATGAATTCTTCAATGAAGGAATTACATATATTGATAAATAATCGTATTATACAAAGCATTTTATTCTATTGAAAATGTAAATGAAACTGAAACGCTGTGTTAACACCAAGAGATTGTTTAAAGGTAAATTTATAATGAGATATACTGAAGTAGATCGAAATTAGGGTTGTATTGTTTTGATGTTTGAAAATTTAGTGAGATTATAGTAAATTGTAAATACTGTTTCAGTCTGATTATGTGACCTTGTTTCCCGAAACATGTCACATGTTTTTACTATAAATAAAGAGGAGTAAATGCTTTGTATAATACAATTTTTTTCTATTTAATTCTATTCTATTCTGCTATCACAAAAACACTTTTTTTTTCACTTCTAATACCTGATTGAATGAAGCTAAAATGTCACATTCTATTTTTTTTGCTGGATTTTTTTAGTATGTCATACTGATGTTTTGATAGTGAAGCGTCGACCATTAAAACCAAGGCTTTCTCCGGACTGAAAGATTGGAAACCTTCATTTGGTCCCCTTATCTCCTTGGCCGCTGCCAAAATTATTTCTTCTAAAAGTATTTTACGTAGGAATTTAATTTTCATTTGTTAGGCTCTACCACAATGCTCGAAGAGTATTTAGGGATGGCTACCAACAAAAGTTTCTTGTAGTGCGCCTGAAGCACCAACATTAAACGAATATATATTATTAATAAAATATTCGTTTTTTAACAAACTCCTCGTTCTTCTTAAAAAAAAAGTCCTTTTGGACCGCCCTGAAACTTCCCGTCTTCAAAAATTGGGAGACAATTTTTGCTTCAATGTTAATAATAATAATAAAATTAATAAAGCTATAATAAACCTAGTAACAGACCTAGAAGTAATAATAAGTAATGAACTTATTACAGAAAACCATAAAAACATTTTAAGAAATTAGCATTAGTAACTTTCTGAATAATAATAAAAATAAAAAGAAACATAACAGAAGTCAAACATGTAACGTAATAGACAGTATGATAGAGAATGATATTAAAGAGTTAAATAAATTTTATAAAAAACAATAAGAATATAAGAATAATAAGATCAGACAAAACTAAGCAATTAGCTATAATATACAGTGAAGACTATAAGAAAAAAATGTTTGATATATTAAATGATAAAAAACACATACAGAAAACTTATAGTGGACCCAACTAAAAATTATACTAATGAAATAAATAAATATTTGGAAAAACTAGAAAAAGAAGGCTATAATAATAAAAAAGCAAAAAAATAATTTGGCACCAAACAATATATATAAGCCTCGGACATATGAATTAATAAAATTACATAAAAAAGAAGAAAATCTAAGATAAATAGTTAATAATATTAATGGCCCTACCTAAATAAATAAATACTTTAATGATACCTTGAATATAGTAAATAAAGACAATAACTTTGATATTATAAATGCCATCGAATTGAACAATAAATTAAATGAAATAAAATACAACAACAACATATTAATTAATAGCTTTGACGTGAAAAACTTATAGACTAATATATCACTCGATTTAACAACTAAAAAAATTGAAGATAAATGAGAAAAAATAAAACAACATACTAACATAAAAAATAAAAAATTATATATAGAAGGTATGAAGATTTGTCTAAATAATAATTATTTTATTTATGAAAATGAATATTACAGACAAATAAACGGAATCCCAATGGGATCGAGTTTGGGTGTTAATATTTGTGAAATTACATTAAATTATTTAATGGAGAAAAGTTTTAAAGAAGAAATTATTAATGAACCGATATTAATAGTGAAATATATAGATAACCTATTAATTATAACAAATAACAATAATGAAATGGACGAAATATTTAATAAATTTAATAAAATGAATAAAAAATTAGAATTTACCAGAGAGAGCATGAGTGAAAATAAAGTTAAATATTCGAATATGTTAATAATTAAAAACAATGATAGAATAAACACAAGATGGATAAAAAAAGAAGAATCAAGTAATAGATTATTAAATTTTTACAGCCACCAACCCCTCCATCAAAAACTAAATACTACAGAGAACTATATAAAAACTGCTTTAATATTAGCAGATAAAATTTATACTAACAAAATAAAAAGAGAGATTATTAAAGATTTAAATGATAATATGGTGCCCACTAAAATAATTATAAAATGTGGCATAAGAATATAAATAGAAATAATGTAAAAAAATAATAAAACCAATGGAAATAATAATAAACAAATATTAAGAAATGAAATAAATAATAATAATATACTGAAAACAAACACAGATACTAATAAAAACACTAGAGTAATAGAACAATAGAAAATAAGTAAATATTATGGTAATACAATGAATAATGAAAATATAATAGAAGAAATAGATCAAAGTGTTAAAAATAATGAAAAAATAACAAATAATATAAACAATACAATATATATTAAGAAATATAAAAGATTAAAATATATACCAGAATTAACTCAAAAAGTAATAAAAAAATTAAAAAATGAAAATTTTAAAATAGACATTGCATTATATAACAAAATTAAAATAAAAAATATAATAACTGAATGAGAAAGATGTCATATATAAGATTGACTGCTTAGATTGTAATAAACATTGTATTGGAGAAACTAAGCAGAATTTATATAAAAGAATTAAACAGCATAAATACGACTCTAAAAAAAAAAAAGCAAATATAACAGCAATAAAACAGCCCTATTAGAACACGCAGAAAAACTGAACCAAAAATTCAATTTCGATAACGTTAAAATCTTGCAACATGAAACCAAAACACATAATAGAAAAATAAAAGAAGCGATATACATTAATAAAACAATCAATAAAGCAATAAACTATTAAACGGACACAGATAAAATAGGATCTATATATGCTGGTATAATTAATATATTAATAATATAAGATTGGCCAACATAGTACTAATAACAATAGTTAAGATTAGGATTGACCCTTGTACCCATAAAGTAGAAGAGTTATTCTGTTAACAATGTAAATGAAACTGACACGGTGTGTTAACACCAAGAGATTGTTTTAAAGGTAAATTTATAATGAGATATATTGTAGTAGATCAAAATTAGAATTGTATTGTTTTGATGATTGAAAATGTAGTGAGACTATAGTAAATTGTAAATACTGTTTCAGTCTGATGATGGGACCTTGTTTTCCGAAACATGTCACATGTTTTTACTATTAATAAAGAGGAGTAAATGCTTTGTATAATACAATTATTTATCAATATATGTAACTCCTTCATTGAAGAATATATTATAGAAAAAAATGTTTATTCTGGGACAAAGGCCCTTAATAGTCCAGTCAATAAACACATTGTAAAGTGCATGAAATAAGCGATAATTTTTGACTTGGTAACTTCATTAGGAGTAGTTTGAAGGTGAGGGGGAGGGTTTTGTTTGGTTTTTCGATTCTATCTCAAAAACAGTTGTCTCTAGAGAAATATGTAAATATATATTAAAAATATATATTTACATATAAAATATAATATATAAACATTAAAGCTACTTAAATTTCCTATAAAATAAGTTCTATATAAATTTGTCGTTATTCTAATCGTTTTCGAGATATTCGTTATCAAAGATTGGTGATTTTCGGAAAAAAACTAATGTTACCTCACTTTTTGTCAAACTTTTGTTTCTGGTAACTTTCACGATCATTTATCAGAAAAAAATTTAGAATCAAAATTGTAGAGCATTAAATTTACTTTAGTTTCGTATATACATTTCTGGTATTTGATGCAAAAATTCTCTTTTATGTTTTCCCTCTCACAGTAACCCTGTAAGAGGGGCGTGTATTTTTAAATATCTGTAAATGCTCCATGCATCTAGCATATTACATGTATCTAACACGTTTTGTATTTTATAAAATATGTAATTTAAAAATAATTTACATTTAGTTTTTTAAAATGAATTTTCAATAGATACAAGAATAAATGAAATTGCCTAACGTAACAAAACTAATTAAACACAAAACCAATAAAAACAAAATCGTATAGAATGTGATGAAAAGTCTGGTGTGTTTGTCATTCGCAGTTAGGCAGGTGAAATCGTTTCAAATAGGTTTTACTTAGTCCGTGTTCGGTCAGGAATTGGGTCAGTTTGTAATGTGTACTTTTAATTTTGTCGTAGCTAGTAAGCGTGATATCTGAAATAAAGTTTTGCAGAGGTCATCCTTTTGCAGTTTGTTGCCGTTTTTTGAATACAAAATGGATCTCTTGATATAAGATATAGGGACTTTGTCATATTTAATTGGGAGGAAACTGTTTCTCGAAGCAGCCCTAGCCTAACTTGTCGGCTAGTTCATTTCCCATGTTCCCACTGTGACTCTTAATCCATATAATTGTTACATTCAAGTCCATGTCCAGTAATTTCAAAATATTTTGGCTTATTTTTTCAGTCAGTAAGTCATGCGACTTGGGGTTTCTAATGTTATCTATCAAAATTTTATTGCCAGTGTAAATGTTAAATATTTTTGACGAAAATTGGTTTGAATATTTAATGATGTAATCGGAGGCCATCAGTGCGGCTAGTTTTTTTCGGCATGATTGAGCAACACTAACCCAGTCGGTACTGTTCATCATATTGTGTGTGCGTGTTGTCGTTTTAGAGGTTCTTCACTGTTTTTACTACCGTCTGTGTAAATGTCTTTGATGCATTTGTTTAACAAAAAGTGAGGTAAACAGGTTTTTTTTTTATATTTTTTTACTCCAAGTGATGTTCTTCCAAAAAACTTTCCTTCTCATACTCCTCCTTCTTAATTACTAACATCTCTTTTGTCAGATGAATGTTTCCGATGAAGATTTATGTATGGTTGGGAGAATACAGTTGATACTTGTCAGCTAAATAGAAAATGAAGTTAAAGACGTACATGTTGTACTTGGAATAGGCTTGTGATGTAAGTTTGGGAAAAGCAAGAGCTTTTTCAATTTTAAAAGTGAAAGAATTAAATTTTCGATCAGTCTTGGCTTTTGCTGTCTTATTCTTCATGCTTCATCTCCAATCTGTGGCCCTCTGCCTTCTATGTCTAGATATCACCAGAGCCTGAATATAATAACACTTGATTCTTTTACTGTTCATTTTCACTCCTAGAATTATTTCCTGCCATGAATATTTCCTCCTAGGAAGCAAGCTAGGGTCATGGAATACGTCCAAACTCTGAATAGTGAAGCAGAGATAATCGGCCTGCATGTGAATAAGGGACGAACTAAGTAAAAAAAAAAATAAGAAGAAGAAGAGTAAGAATGTTTGGAATTAGGTGATGCAGTTCATGATATTCATTAAGCTAAATACATAATAAAAAAGTATATAATCAATAAGTGAAATAATTTTAACGTTCCGAAATCCCGAACTATACAATGTGAGTATATCTTAGTGTAAAAAAACAAAATTGGTAAAACTAGATCAAAAATGTAGCAAAATGCCGCAGACCTCACCTTTTTATTCTAGATATACGATAAATAAAAAACTTTTTTGAGGAAACCACGTTGTTTTTTTTTTTTTGTAATATCTCCATTTTGTTTAAATATTTTTCAAATTTTGACCACATTTTTAGTTTTAGCATTAAATTTTCTATAATAGCTGAGTACCTGTAACCTTGAATTTTACAAACTTGATATCAAAAAAAAACACCTTGATCTACTCTTTATTTGGGGAAGTCACGATGTCTTATATTACTTTAACGCTCACCGTTTTACGGAAAAAACTATCCACAAAACGTCAAATCTTACAAAAACTTGCAAATTCAATAAGCTTTTGAATGGTTTGTTAAACGTAATGAATTTGTTTCGATTTCATGGAGAAATTTACTTTTGAAACCGAAAAAACATGGTTTTCTCATTTTGCATACAAATCAGTAACCGGAGTTGGGCAAAATGTAATTGAAATATATTCTATGAATTACGATTACACTGTAATTGTAATCCCGGCCGGGATTACATTACATGATATAATGCAATTACTTCATGAATTACGATTACAATGTAATTCATCAATGTAATTCAATTACGGATTACATAATTGGATTACAGATTTCGATTACTTGTAATTCAAGGCATGAATTATTTGAAAATTTAGTTCAAAATTTCTTCCATTAAATAGGCAAATAAATATCAGAATATCAGTTTTCACCTCCACCATTTTAGTTTTAAGTTTTCTCTTGTTGTTAACGGTTTTGAACTATCGCCATCTTTTTCTTAGAGAGAGGAGTGGGGGCTAAATTTCTAAATTGAGAACGGCTGGTCCGATCTTAATGAAATTTGATAATTATGTTTCTTTTGTACTTATTAGCGTATATTTGGGGTTTTAACTGTTTTACTAATTAGAGGGGGTGGGGGGGGGGGTCTAAATTTCTATATTGAGAACGGCTGGTCCGATCTTAATGAAATTTGATAATTATGTTTCATTCGTACTTATTAGCGTATATTTAGGGTTTTAACTGTTTTACTAATTATTGGGAGGTGGGAGGGGGGGGGGGGGGCTAAATTTCTATATTGAGAACGGCTGGTCCGATCTTAATGAAATTTGATAATTATGTTTCATTCGTACTTATTAGCGTATATTTAGGGTTTTAACTGTTTTACTAATTACTGGGAGGGGGGGGGGGGGGGGGCTAAATTTCTATATTGAGAACGGCTGGTCCAATCTTAATGAAATTTGATAATTATGTTTCATTCGTACTTATTAGCGTATATTTAGGGTTTTAACTGTTTTACTAATTACTGGGAGGTGGGGGGGGGGCTAAATTTCTATATTGAGAACGGCTGGTCCGATCTTCATGAAATTTGATAATTATGCTTCATTCGTACTTATTAGCGTATATTTAGGGTTTTAACTGTTTTACTAATTATTGGGAGGTGGGAGGGGGGGGGGGGGGCTAAATTTCTATATTGAGAACGGCCGGTCCGATCTTAATGAAATTTGATAATTATGTTTCATTCGTACTTATTAGCGTATATTTAGGGTTTTAACTGTTTTACTAATTACTGGGAGGGGGGGGGGGGGGGGCTAAATTTCTATATTGAGAACGGCTGGTCCGATCTTAATGAAATTTGATAATTATGTTTCATTCGTACTTATTAGCGTATATTTGGGGTTTTAACTGTTTTACTAATTACTGGGAGGTGGGGGGGGGGCTAAATTTCTATATTGAGAACGGCTGGTCCGATCTTAATGAAATTTGATAATTATGTTTCATTCGTACTTATTAGCGTATATTTAGGGTTTTAACTGTTTTACTAATTACTGGGAGGTGGGGGGGAGGGGCTAAATTTCTATATTGAGAACGGCTGGTCCGATCTTAATGAAATTAGATAATTATGTTTCTTTCGTACTTATTAGCGTATATTTAGGGTTTTTAACTGTTTTACTAATTATTAGGAGGTGGGAGGGGGGGGGCTAAATTTCTATATTCAGAACGGCTGGTCCGATCTTAATGAAATTTGATAATTATGTTTCATTCGTACTTATTAGCGTATATTTGGGGTTTTTTAACTGTTTTACTAATAAGTGGGGGTGGGGAGGGGGGCTAAATTTCTAAATTGAGAACGGCTGGTCCGATCTTAATGAAATTTGATAATTATGTTTCTTTCGTACTTATTAGTTTATATTTGGGGTTTTAACTGTTTTACTAATTACTGGGAGGTGGGGGGGGGGCTAAATTTCTATATTGAGAACGGCTGGTCCGATCTTAATGAAATTTGATAATTATGTTTCTTTCGTACTTATTAGCGTATTTTTAGGGTTTTAACTGTTTTACTAATTATTAGGAGGTGGGAGGAGTGGGGGCTAAATTTCTAAATTGAGAACGGCTGGCCCGATCTTAATGAAATTTGATAATTATGTTTCTTTCGTACTTATTAGCGTATATTTAAGGTTTTAACAGTTTTACTAATTAGTGGGGGTGGGGGCTATATTTCTAAATTGAGTACGGCTCGGCCAATAATAATGAAATAGGATAATTATGTTTCTTTCGTACTTATTAGCGTATATTTGGGGTTTTAACTGTTTTACTAATTACTGGGGGGTGGGGGGGGGCTAAATTTCTATATTGAGAACGGCTGGTCCGATCTTAATGAAGTTTGATAATTATGTTTCTTTCGTACTTATTAGCGTATATTTGGGGTTTTAACTGTTTTACTAATTAGTGGGGGTGGGGGGCTATATTTCTAAATTGAGAACGGCTCAGCTAATAATAATGAAATAGGATAATTAAGTTTATTTCGGAATGATTAGAGTATATTTGGGGTTTAAACAGTTTTATTGATAAAAACATGTATTCATATTTAAAATTTTAATGTGATTTCGTAATTTCTTTTACTATCTTTACTTTATTATTTATTATATCGTAAAAAGTGTAGACTAAACTTCATTTTTAATATGTTATGAACATTCAAATATAGCCCCCCCACCTCCCAGTAATTAGTAAAACAGTTAAAACCCTAAATATACGCTAATAAGTACAAAAGAAACATAATTATCAAATTTCATTAAGATCGGACCAGCTGTTCTCAAAATAGAAATTTAGCCCTCCACCAACCTCCCAGTAATTAGTAAAACAGTTAAAACCCCAAATATAAACTAATAAGTACGAAAGAAACATAATTATCAAATTTCATTAAGATCGGACCAGCCGTTCTCAATATAGAAATTTAGCCCCCCCCCACCTCCCAGTAATTAGTAAAACAGTTAAAACCCCAAATATAAACTAATAAGTACGAAAGAAACATAATTATCAAATTTCATTAAGATCGGACCAGCCGTTCTCAATTTAGAAATTTAGACCCCCCCCCACCCCCCTCTAATTAGTAAAACAGTTAAAACCCCAAATATACGCTAATAAGTACAAAAGAAACATAATTATCAAATTTCATTAAGATCGGACCAGCCGTTCTCAATTTAGATATATATCCCCCCACTCCTCTCCCTAAGAAAAAGATGGCGATAGTTCAAAACCTTTAACAATAAGAGAAAACTTAAAACTTAAATGGTGGAGGTGAAAACTGATATTCCGATATTTATTTGCCTATTTAATGGAAGAAATATTGTAATCGAACTAAATTTTCAAATAATTCATGCCTTGAATTACAAGTAATCGAAATCTGTAATCCAATTATGTAATCCGTAATTGAATTACATTGATGAATTACATTGTAATCCCAATTGAATTACTTTGTGGGAATACTGTAATTCATACCCGATGTATTTCGATTACATCTGTTTGAAATATAATGTAATGCAATTGTAATCGGATTACAATGTAATTGAATTTTGCCCAACTCTGTCAGTAACTTGTGTAAATAAAACATTGTTACAATTCCTTAATAGAAATGTGCATTTTAAACATAATAAACTCTTCATTGGATTAAAAAGAAAAGAAAAAATTATTATTTAATTGAAAATAAAGAAAAACTGTCAATGAAGCGCCACCAGATCAGAGGATCTTTTGTTATTACATTTATCTATTTATTATTATTATTTATGGTTTATTTTATTAGATTTTTAATGTAATTTTTATTTATTTATTTATTTTATTTTAAGGTGCCGTGCATTGCAACATGCAATTTTTAAAATACAATGATAATAACCATAGACCTGAATTTTGCCGTTAGATTCTAAATGCAGATTGTGTTGAAGAATACTACTTTTTTTGTGGCGAATTTTATGGGTAGATGAGTCTGTTTTTACAGGGAAAGGCATTTATACCTATCCACGTATATCATTTGTATATATTTGTATTGCGTTCGAATAGTGTGGAGAAGCACCATGGTGTTGGAAAATCATATTTTACCGAAATTCAGATGGAATATCGTGTTGAAGTTGTAGTATGGTATTCTGTAACAAATCTTAGTAATCTCATCATTCAATCTGTTGGGCAAACTATTATTTTAAGGGTCCGTTTATGTTGGAGCTGTGATAAGCGAAGAGAGCGGCGATACTAGCGAAGCTGAGAAAACTTTCCTATGTTTGTCACTGTAGTGTTTATACTGGAGCTCCGAGTAGAGCGGTGATAAGAGCGTCGAAAATCACCTCTCCCGTTTTCTCAGCTTTTATCCAGTATGAATGTTGAGTTATTAATAAGTGAAATTTTTGTTAGGGCACCGTCGTGGGATTTCTATTCTTTAATCATTCCATTAGATTTGTAAAAATATTTCAATAATATTTTGTAAAAAATACTGTAATAGATAAAGAAACTTTGAAAAAAAAAAAAGGTTTTTACTTACCTAATTGTTATCATTAAGCGCTCATCTTCTAAGATAGGTCTACTGTGGCAATTATACCATTTTTTTTCTGCATTTTATCCGATATTTTTTGTAATATGTACTATATACTCACTTAATTTTCTGGGATGTTGCCTTAAATCTTTATAAAGATGGTGGAATTCCCCTAACGTTAACATTGCCTTATTAATAGGGCATGCTACTAATTCGCGCTCTTTCTGCATGACTGCAGCAACCTAATATTTTACAGCACTTAACGACAAAAGCGTTTCTTCCTTTTCGAAATCACTCATTATATACTCACTCGGTATAAACTATATTTACTATTTAATTTCTTAATGCCACTGTAGAATAGATGTGGTTTAAGCTATATATTAAAGGCTCCGCTAGTATCGCCGCTCTCTTTGCTTATCGCAACTCCAACATAAATGGACCCTAAGAATGTACATTTACAGTTCAGAATTTGTAAACTTGTGTATTTATGGCAAAATATGCAAAGATATAAAGAATAAAAATTACTCAAATTGATTCCAAATACCTCACAACATATATATTAATGATATTCGATGCATATATTTCACAAGCTTACTTATAAAACACATAAGATGGTAAGCTCATTGATTGTAGTTAAGGATATAGATACAGCAATTTTAAAACAAAATAAAAGGAGTTATCTTAGTCCAACTGCGTGTTTCTTTAATCTTCTTGCAATAACACTTATTTATACATACCTTTGAAATATATGTTTTATTATAAATACATTAAAACAGTTCTTAATATGTTTAAGGAATGTTATCTTAGATAATTATACTACCTAAGTTTTAGACGGTAAAGGGATAGGGATTTGATATATTTATATTTCTTATTTTTGAAAAAATGGATTATTCCAAAGTCGTTAAAATATCTTGATGGTTTTCTAAAACATACTTCCAAGATAGTACTCTAGTAGTTCTTCAGTCTTCATTGAGTGAACCCCGACATCACTGTAGCGATGCTGTAAGTGCATTGAAATATCTAGAAAAAAATAAGGTTAAACATTTATGTATAAATGTTTTTATACATTACACTAATATTATACAAGATTTTTTAAAGAATAAAATAATGTAGTAAATGGGACGCGAAAGGAGGGTTTCAGTTATTTTCTTCTTAAAAATCGCTTTCAATGTCGTTGTCTAAATTTCTTTAAATAATTTTTAAAATACAATATTTGTATGTATCAAATTTCTGTAAAAAATGACACTGCTTTTTAAAAAAAAATTTATATATTGTAAATTGATGAAAGGCATGTAATTCAGGAGGTTGTAGAATTAAATACGGGATTGGGTCCAAAACCATAACGTAATCAATAAGTATTAGTATACTTTGCAAACTAAAACGAAAAAAAAAGTTGAGGTTTACATTTCTAGATATACACACAATATAATATATACATATATACAAACACAATTACATAATTCAAGGATAAGCAACATGCGCATACACATTTGATAGAGGTCATTTATATGTCTTCATCCTGAATGTCTGGAATTTAAAAAAAATAAAGATTTTAACGTTTTTTCGTGAAGTATTTTGATTTGATATGTTAAAACAAATATACATTTAGGGCCAAAAAGATTCAGATTAAGGCCGTATTCACCAAAACTGTTTATTTGCAATTCTAATATTTTAAATAAATTTCATAACGTATTGGAATCAGTTAAAATAAAAATCTTGATTTTAGTCGATGCGGCGTTCTTTCTAAGTATGGCAGTATAGTTTTAACAGCGTAATATCGAGATGTATCTATTATATTAAATGAGAAATAAATCATCCCAAATTAAAGTAAATATCTTTCAGCATTTTATTCTGCTCAGAACAGCTGCCACGCGCAAATAACAGAATAAAACTTTAGTTATTGATAACGGCCAATAAATAATGTAAAGTTGTCACTCATAAACCTAACAAGTAACGTAATTTTTTTTTTTTATTTTATTTATTTTTTTTTTTTTTTTTTTTTTTTTTTTTTTTTTTTTTTTTTTTTTTTTTTTTTTTTTTTTTTTTTTTTTTTTTTTTTTTTTTTTTTTTTTTTTTTTTTTTTTTTTTTACAGTGAATGCAGTTGTGAATCATGGAAGAGCGGTGAATTCCAACCTGACTCTTCCACAAAAGAAATATAGAAAAAGAAACCTGTACCACCAAGGGTCTTAGTTTTAGTATATAGGTAAGGAGGTACTGTTACTGGGCCAACGGTTATAGAAGGAAGAGATTTTGCCGAGTTCTCGCGTAACCGCCAGATTATTCCACAGTTAGGGTACCCACTTTATTCATGCTGAGTGTGCCCTAGGAATGTCTACCGACCTCGGGAAAGTCAAGCGACAGCCAAAATAAAAGAAGATAAATTTTCTACTTTCAGTCGAGCCCGGGAGCTTGGTAGTCTTACCCATTGATCAACAGCGTTGCTATGTTTTCTTTAACTATAATATTATCGTAGGAACGAATATTTGCAACAATAATTTTATTTATGTATTACAGTACATTGATTTTGTGCTGAAGTGTGCTCATAGATATTTTTTGATATATGTTTTACTTCCATTTATAGAATGAGAATAATTGATTTTTTTTTTTTTTTTTTTTGTATAGACTGCAAATATAGTTTTATTTATTTATTATTTGTGTATACGATTAGAACGAGAAAAATCCTACAGATGTTTCACATCTTGGCTGAAAAATAACAATAATATTTTTTTAGATAGTCTATCTTTTTCCCGGCTACTAAGGACAGGTCATGTTTCCAGAATGTGCCTAGAGGAAATACCCGCGAAGGTTCCTACTAAACAAATTTATGGTACGAGGCCTATTGGAAGACCTAAACTACGATGAAAGATGGTATTGCTGCTGACACATTAACACTACTTCGTGTCAAAAACCGGTCGAGGCAGCATTTAACCGTGAAGACTGGCGATCAAAGCTAAAGCAAGCCTAGTCTCTACTATTATGTCCCTAATTATTTATTAATTATATTAATAATTATTAAATATAATAATGATAAATTTTCGTTTTGTATTTTATCATTTTTGGGCTTAACTGTAACGATCTAGTACAGTGTAATAAAATAAATCACATAATTCTGAAAACTATACAAGCCTACCTATCACTATTGTAGTTTCCATATCTAGTGATTAAAACTATTAAGCTACATATACCACTATAATATGTTCACAAGGTGATATTTATCTCTCTGACTTAATATAATATAACATAATATAAATATGATTGATTTTACAAAAAAATTAGAAAGAAATATGTACACTTTTCTGAGAAACTAAAATTTCATACTAATATATATATATATATATATATATATATATATATATATATATATATATATATATATTGCTGAAGCAGAAGGACAGTACAGGACGATCTGTAAATATACAATGGTGACATATTCTGCTTCTTCTTAGTGAACAGTTGAAGCTCAAATATAACGTTCTACCGACTACAACTAAATAGGTGGAATGGTTCATTATACAGTCGGCATAACTCAAAAGCTTGTTTTTGAGTAAAGTCGTTATTGCAACAAATATATATGTACACTTACGGACATGATGGTTTCCAAGTTGACCGGGTACATCCTGATGGCAGTAAGGGTGACTCCTTTCCTAGCCCTTATCATCATCATCTCTGCCGCCTTCCTGAACTTAA
>RCWM02000882.1:67500-300866 GCA_003667255.2 Euschistus heros
TTAAAATGGAACTACCTGAAGATATATTGTCAAAATATCAATCGAAAAAAAATATACAAGAATAAGCTCAATTTAAATCTTTAAAAATACACGAATCAATAGTTTTCTAGCAAATTATTTAGGGTTTATTATGTTTAAAATGCAAAATTCCATTAAAGGATTGTTTTATTTACACAAGTAACTGATTTGTATGCCAAATGAGAAAACCATGTTTTTTTTCGGTTTTAAAAGTAAATTTCTCTAATAAATCGAGACAGAATCATTACTTTTAACATATCATTCGAAAGCTGATTAAATTTGCAAGTTTTTGTGAGATTTGACGTTTTGTGGATAGTTTTTTCGTAAAACGGTGAGCGTTGAAGTAATATAAGACATTGTGACTACCCTAAATAACAAATAATATACAAATAACATTGTAACTTCCTTAACACTCGGCCGGTCACGCACCCCTAGAAAGGGTTGGGTACAAAAGTTATTACAACTCCTTTTATAATATTTTAATCGCTATAATCGGCGAGATATGCTTTCTTTAGACATTTCTGAAACTATAATATTAAACGAAAGAAAAATTCTATTCATTAACATAATAATTGGGAGGTCGAAATAGAAAAAAACACCCACCCCGTACAATATACACAGTGGGGCTGTACTACAGTAATGTTGGACGTTAGGGAAAAAATAAAACTTTTAATTTGGGTTTTTTTTTATATTGTTAGTAACAAATAAACACTTTCTAATTGAGCAGACATTACATAAAGCCTTGCTATAATTGCTATGTCAAAAAAACCCTTCCTTATTAAATTGATCCTGAACTGTTCCTTCATTTTATAAATTATTGTTACTTCCTGTACATAATAAGGGCATTATAATAAATCAAAAAGTGGCATAAAATGTTTTCAAAAATTTTCCTTTTTTTTTTTTTTTTTTTTTTTTTTTTTTTTTTTTTTTTTTTTTTTTTTTTTTTTTTTTTTACATAGAGCAGAAAATAATACTATTTAATTGATTTCGCAAATCGCTTATATTTGCTTTAAAAAATACCATTTGGAACGCATTCAGGAGTATATTGTCGTATTTATGGCGTCGTCAGATCTTGCATTAACTTGCCTATTCATTATATTTTTTATTTTAGTATTTTAATACCCAAGCACCTTTATTGACATGTAAAATCCATTAGTCGGTTATTCTATTAATTATTTGATTATTTTCTTTAAAAGTGAACTAGGAATGAGCCACAATTGAAATAAAAACAAATGAAGATTTATTTCAATTTTTTAGATCCAAAAATATTAATTTTAAGGGTTTTGAAACGACTTTGAAAAAACGGACTGACTTGGTTTTGCGGTTACAAATAGTGCGAAAAACGGTTTGCGGGAGAAATTAAGGAATGGTGCAATAATTTTCAACTTGAATGGAATGCTACAAATAGATCTTTAGAACCATTTTTGAGAAAAATCACGGACGGTTTAGAAGGGATCTAATTTTTCCAGAGGTATGTTTTCAAGAACTTCCATCTTCATCCCATCCAGGTAATCCTACTAGAACAAAATCATTCGAGCATTTGTCAGTAAGAAAAAAAAAATGAAGAAGAACCCAATATTTCAGATATTGTTCTAATGAAGTGTTTAGTTCCGTCCTTTAAAAACATTCAAATCAGAAAATTATTTTTATGTTTTTAATTTTATGAATCCAGAATATATTGATCAATCAAATAGGAAAATCTCAACATAGACAAGAAAAATGTTTTGGTCTCTACGCCTGATTTTGAAAAGTGTACAAGAGAAACGGCTGAGATATTTGTAGATTTATGTTTGTGGTATTACATACCAGTACCAGTTCACAAATACACGACCGGGAAATAGTCAAACGTGCTATTGCACCGATTTGTATGCTGTCAGAAGATGCTGAGGAGGCTAATGTTATTAATTCAGACCCTTTAATATCACATATAAGGCCAAAACTTAACAACGAATTGTAAAGTGTTTAAAAACGCATTGTTTAAATACAACCTCTTCAGAAGTAAAAGAACTTATACCTAATTGAAAAATGAAAAACACCTGAAATTTTTGAAATATATATTCTTCCAGCTAAAAATTCTCATTATTAAATTAAATACATCGATTTTTTTTTAATTTTTACTTTTAGATATATTTTTGTTTATAGTTTTAGTTTTTTTTTGTTTTGTATTTTGCGTTGGGAAGTTAAACTTATTAAAAATAAAAATTTACCAAACATATGTTGATATTATGTGTTTACAGATCATTTCAAACCACAATGCTCTTTTTACCAAGAGATACATAATATGTTTGTACACATTAAAAGCCATCCTACCCGTTATACCACGATTGGCAAAATTGTTTGAATCGATGATTATGTAGTTCAGTAGAGCATTCGATATGCTTTAAAATGACACCAGAAGTAATACTCTAGGAGCAATAGCAACGGAGATATTAAAGAATGTCCGGCAAACCCTATCACTCGCCCCACTGTGCGGCGTGTTACATTTTTCTTCTAAGCAATAAATCACCACAGAACAGGAGGGTTTTAGGAAGAATCACATTATCTAGTAGGTAAATAACAGTCCATCATTACAAAGTGTTCTGACCAGGTATAGAGAGCTCTACCTGCCAAGTTGACAAGGGTCACTACTGGGACAAGGGCATTGCTATTCTTTGCATCTCAGTCAGTTTTCTGCTATATATGCGTTAGAGGTCATTATGGTTATAACAAAAAGTTATCATCTTGACAATAAGTGTAGTAAGGCAATAGCCGATAACCATGCCGATAACACATACGTTAACATTAGCAACCAAAGTAATATTATCAGCAAGAAGGTTTTATTTGCAACATATCTTATTAAAACATATGGTTAAGCAAAATAATAAATTAAATTTGGCACAAATCAATCTACACCACTCTGCCACTGCCACCTGGAGCTTGATAGATACTATTTATCGCTATAATTTAGATATCATCTTAACACAAGAACCGTATACAAGGTTATATAAAACATGTGGTTTTCCCAATAGTTATCAAGTATATCAAGGGGGCAATGGGAACCCAAGAGCTTCAATTATCATTACTAAAAACGAAATTAAAGCAATTTTAATAGATGATTTATCATCTGAAGACCTGGTAGTAGTGCAACTATTATGGAATAAAACTGAATATATCTTAGTTAGTGCATATTTTGACATAAATATTGAAGTCGAAGATGAATTTTCAAGACTTGAAACAGTTTTAAAAAAGTTTAATGATAAAAAAATTCTAATTTCTGTTGATTCGAATTGTAGATCCAAATTATGGTTTGATAAATTAACT
The DNA here is from genome assembly GCA_003667255.2 of Euschistus heros. Classification (NCBI taxonomy): domain Eukaryota; kingdom Metazoa; phylum Arthropoda; class Insecta; order Hemiptera; family Pentatomidae; genus Euschistus; species Euschistus heros. Next base: position 70,819 of record RCWM02000882.1, read on the forward strand.
AATAGGCGGGGGAAAATCCTCGAATCCCTTATCACTAGCAGTAAATTATTTATAATAAATACAAATGAAAAATTATCTACATTCTCATCCGCCAGAGGAGAGAGTAATATAGACTTAACCTTGTGTAACCACTCCATGTTTAGGTTTATCCGAAATTGGATGATAATGGATGAGGAAAACCTTTCTGATCACAGAACATTCAAATTTAACATATTTCTAGATACTTCATCAAACCAATTTGTACATTACGAAATAAAATATTTCACAAAAAATGCTGACTGGGATACCTTCAAGGAACTATTAATAAAATACATCAAAACAAAGTTTAGTGATTTAAATAACGAAGACATAACAGCTGATGAAATCTTGACTATGTCACTAGATACGATTGGTATTGATCGAACTTTAATTAACTTTAATACATGCTTACGTAAGACATGTAATATCCTTTTTGCTAAATCAAGACAAGTTGTGCATAGGAAGGTACCATGGTGGACGGATGAGTTGAATAAATTACGAAAAACAACTAGAAAGCTTAGGAGTATTTATCAAAAAACAACTGACAATGATATTTTGAGAGAAGAAAGGCGTAACACATATACAAAACAAAGACTATTATATAAGAAAACAATTAAAATGCAGAAAATAAACTGTTGGAAAGATTATTGTACAAATATACCGAAAGGAAAACCATGGTCCTTTCCATATAAATATGCTACTAATAAGTTGAAACCATCTACAAAATTCCAAACAATTGAAAAATCAGATGGATCTTATACAGTCGGTTTACAGGATACATTAAATTACTTAATAGAAGAATTTCTCCCAACGGATGACCAGTACGAAGAGACTGAATATCACAAACATATAAGATCGATCGCTAATTCAATCCCTGATACTGAAATAGACGACCCACTAACAAATAAAGAAATTGAGGATACAATAAATAACTTAAATAATAATAAAGCAGCTGGGATTGATGGAATAACACCAATAATATTTAAAAATGTCTTCAATATTTTTCCGAACTTTATTCATACGCTATATAAGACTTGCTTCATTAGAGGTTTATTTCCCGAACCATGGAAGATTTCAAAAATAATCCCTATCCCGAAAGGACCTGATAATAAAAAATTCAGACCAATTTCTTTGATTCCAATTGCTGGAAAAATTATGGAAAAACTAATTTCCTCCCGCTTATTGCTATATTTGGCAAGAAATGTTCCTTTTAACGAAAATTTGTTCGGATTTATTCCACAAAAAAATACTGTTGGTGCATTGCACAAAGTAGTTACTTTTGTTGAAACTGCATTTCAACAGAAATCACATGTATTGGCAGTGTCATTAGACATTAAAGGAGCATTTGATAACGCCTGGTGGCCATCGATTTTGAAATCATTGCACGATAGATCATGCCCCCAAAATATTTATCTAATAATTAAAAATTATTTAACAAACCGTAAAAGTCAAATCCAATTAGGAGATGCAGCTTCTACTAAATGGCAAAGTAAAGGAACGCCTCAGGGCTCTTGCTGCTCCCCTCTCCTTTGGAATATAATAATGGACGATATATTCAAGATTGTTACATTGGAAGAAGCTGAAGTCATTGTATATGCAGATGACATATTGCTGTTACTTAAATCAAAGTTATTTTATCAGCTCCAACTAAAATGCAATGAGATCTTGGATAAACTAAGCACATGGGCTGGAAAAAATAAATTGAACTTTCAACCTGAAAAAACTAAATTCATAATATTCTCTCGGAAACATAGTATCCCTAATCTTAACATTATATTAAATAACCGAAAAATACCTCAAGTTAATGAAATAAAATACCTAGGCTTAACATTACAAAGAAAGTTAAATTGGGCCAAACATATTACTAATTTAAAAAAATAGACTTCTAAAAATTACCCATGGACTGTCCAAAACTGCATCATTGAGTTGGGGGTTAAACTCGGACATTCTATCAACTATATACAAGGCTGCCATTCTACCAACGATGACCTATGCAATAGAAGTTTGGCACAAAGGACTGAAATATAAGAAAAATCTAAAAAAATTAGAATCTATTCAAAGAATCATTGGTATAAAAATTATAAAAGGATACCGAACAATAGCCAATGATACCTCATGTATACTTGCCAACATAATACCAATTAGTTTACTACAAATAGAAATTTTAAACAAATACAGATATGTGACCCTTAGAGAAAATATGGTTAATCTAGAACATATTGAAATTGATGAAATACCTAACTATAAAACATGGATACATCCAAAAGAACTTATAACCCCCAATGTGACCCCAAATATCAGCGGAATATCAACAATTAATATTTTCACAGATGGCAGTAAGGAGCGAGAAAGAGTGGGTGCTGCTTTTGTTGCATTTGAGAAAGAGGAATTGTTGTATACAGGGAGATTCAGGCTAGGATCTTACTGCTCCAACAACCAAGCCGAACTGTTTGCTATCCTTAAAGCCGTATCATTTATTAAAGGCCGTGTTACCAATAATGACTACTGTATACACACGGATAGCCAAATTAGCCTTTTTAAAATCAAAAATATAAATATCCATGAATTCCTCGTAGAAGAATTGATCACTTGCTACAGTCATGGAATACAAATTTCCTTCAAATGGATAAAAGCCCATGCCGGCTTACTTGGAAATGAGCAGGCAGACACAGAAGCCAAAAGCGCGGCAAAGGACACAACTCTTCAAATTGTATTCAATAAAGCACCAATTAGTGCAGTTAAGCACATTTTGAAAACAACGACTCGTCAAACTTGGAACGAAAGATGGACAAATTCAACAAAAGGAAGACATACTTATGAATTCATTAAAACCTTAGACGACAGAAAAAACATTAAAAAACTGAATTACAAACTTACCCAATTTTTGACAGGACACGGCGGAGCTAAAAGTTACTTACACAGATTTAAACTTATTGACAACAGCATTTGTAACTGCGATAGAAACAGTGAGCAAACTTACGATCACCTCATTTATGACTGTAGAAATTTGGAAAGACACAGATACAAGCTGATATCCAAAGTCCTACAGAACGGAGACAAATGGCCGCCTTCAAAGAAGGATCTCATAGATAAATACTTTGATGAGTTTGATGCATTTGTCAATCATGTTGATTATATGGAACTCAACAATTTAACAATTAATCTATAATAGCTATACATTATCTAATACCTATAATATCTATATATATATATATATATATATATATATATATATATATATATATATATATATATAATTCTACCTCTATTTGTTATATACATTATTTTTATTTTATTTTATTTATTTATTTACTTATTTTGTTTGGCTTCACCTGTTACTTATTTATTTATTATTTTTTATTGTATTTATTAATTAACTTCTAATACCTATACCTATAAGTAATTATTCTTTATATTTCATATTAATCTCTATATTATTTTAAAATATTTTTGCAATATATATAACTGAACATGTTTGTACAAATATTAATGATAATACGCGTTATGTCGAGAGATGGTACGCGTAGAAATACATGCACCCATTGCAGGGTTACTGAAATGAAAAAAAAAAAAAAAAAAAAAAAAATGCGTTAGAGGTCACTGCTGCAAAGAAGATGCGTGGAGCTTGCAAGTTGTGTGTCATCATGTGGAAAAAAAAAAAAAAAAAAAAAAAAAAAAAAAAAAAAAAATGCGTTAGAGGTCACTGCTGCAAAGAAGATGCGTGGAGCTTGCAAGTTGTGTCATCATAAGAAAAAGAGTAATACTACGAAATTGTGTGCGAAGTATTTATTATTTTTATTTGTAAAACTGATCCGATTTCAGTGTGTACAAATTGTATTAATCCATCATCAGAAGTTCCCGTTTCAGAAAACAGTGAATAATCAATATTGAATTAAAATTTTATATGCAACTGTTTATTAATTTTTACATGTTTTGTAGGTATATATCTAAATAATTTGATCTTAAAGCAAATGATTTACACACAAAAAAAAAAAATTAATTACGTAGTTTTTTTATAATGTATGATATAATATAATATGTAGGTATAATATACCTACTCAAAATAACCTTAAATGCATTAAAAAAAAATCTGAAAGAAAAACCCGCTAGATATGAAAAAAAATACAGAAACCAGGAAACCCTTACTTTTTACGGTGCGCGACTGGCCGTGTTGCAAGACAGGGTGCGACCGGCCGAGTGTTTAATAAGGTGAAGATCAAGCTGTTCTTTAGGTCACAAGTCTGTAAAGTTCAAGATTACATGTGCTCTGCTTATATAAAACATTGAATGCTAAATTCGAAAATGTGGTCAACATTTCAAAAAAATACAATTATGTTTTGTTATTCGTAAAATCATTTATGTTGTAATTGAGAAATTTATAATTTTTTGAAATATTTTTATATTCTTTAAATTAATCAGGGAAATTAACCTTTATATCATCATATAGAAATAATCAACAATTAGAATCGATGCATAAAATTATTTTGTATTTGTCATAATGTTTTATTATTGGATCGATTTTTTCAAGGTCATTTTTTATTTCTCTTTTTCCTTCAAAGTATAGACTAATAAAGATAAATATAGTTTCGTTTATTATAATTTCAATGACACAAAAATCAGAGTCACTGTGTTGGGTTAGTATGATAGCGTCCATGTTTCTGTTTTTTAGTATGATTGCAAACCTAGATTGAGTATTATGTGTTTGATATATCTGGAGTCTGTGTGTAATACCTGTAACATTCCAATCCCTTCTGTAACGTTCCTCATTATGTATCTATATACTGGGTGAATGAATATCTCTTAGTGTAAAAAAAAAAAATTGGGTGAAACTAGATCAAAATTTTAGCAAACTTCTGTAAACCTCACCTTTCTATTCCAATCCGTTGCAGATATACGATAAATCAAAGCCTTTTTTGAGGAAACCACGTTTTTATTTTCATAAAAGCTGTAATATCTCCATTTTGTTTAAATATTTTTCAATTTTTGACCACATTTTCAGTTCTAGCATTAAATGTTCTATAATAGCTGAGTACCTGTAACCTTAAATTTTAGAAACTTGGTATCTAAAGAACAGCTTGATCTTAACCTTATTTGGGGAAGTCACAATGTCTTTTATTACTTCAACGCTCACCGTTTTTCGAAAAAACTATTCAAAAAAAGTCAAATTTCACAAAAACTTGCAAATTTAATTAGCTTTCGATTGTTATCTTAAACGTAATGAATTTGTTTCGATTTCATGGAGAAATTTACTATTGAAACCGAAAAAACATGGTTTTCTAATTTCTCATACAAATAAGTAACTTGTATAAATAAAGCATTGTACCAATCCCTTAATGGAAATGTGCATTTTAAACATAATAAACTCTTCATTGGATTGAAAAGCAAAGAAAAAATTTATTATTTAATAGAAAATAAAATAAAACTGCCAATAAAGCGACACCAGATCAGAGGATCTTATTTTATAACATTTATCTATTTATTATTATTATTTAGAGTTTGTTTTATTAGATTCTTAACGATCACGATATTTCATCTGAAGTTAATGTAAATTATATAACGCCGAACTATTCTAATAAAAACATAATTATTATGTTTAAAATGCACATTTACATTAAGGGACTGTCAAAATGTTTTATTTACACAAGTAACTGATTTGTATGCGAAATGAGGACACCATGTATTTTTCGGTTTCAAAAGTGAATTTCTCTATGAAATTGAAACAAAATCATTACGTTTAACATATCAGTCGAAAGCTGATTAAATTTGCAAGTTTTTGTGAGATTTGACGTTTTTTAGATAGTTTTTTCGAAAAACGGTGTGTTGAAGTAATATAAGACATTGTGACTTCCACAAATAAGGTGAATATCAAGCTGTTCTTTTGATACAAAGTTTTTAAAATTCAAGGTTACTAATGCTAAAACTGAAAATGTGGTCAAAAATTGAAAAATATTTAAACAAAATGGAGATATATTGGAATAGAAAGGTGAGGTTTACAAAATTTTGCTAAAATTTTGATCTAGTTTCACCCAATTTTTTTTTTTTACACTAAGAGATATTCACCCTGTATATATATATATATATATATATACATGTGTAATATGGAGATATTACAGCTTTTTTTGGAAAAAAAAAAACGTGCTTTCCTTAAAAAAGACTATGATTTATCGTATATCTGCAACGGATTGGAATAGAAAATTTTGATCTAGTCTCACCCAATTTTTTTTTTTTTACAATAAGAGATATTCACTCTGTGTATATATGTGTATATATATATATATATATATATATATATATATATATATATATATATATATATATATATTAAATTTTATTTTTTTTTTAGTGTAATAGTTCATTATGAGAGATATTTTATTTTATATTTTTTAGATAATGTTTGTCCAACATACACTCTTATATAAGCATGCTGAAACCAAAGTTTTTATTTAGCCAGTTATGTATCAATTACTATTTTGATAAGATAATACAAAACAAAATAAAAATTAAGTATAATTCTATATTGTCTTACCACCGTTTCAATGAAAGAAGAACCAAAACAGAATATGCAGACTTCGGTGCTTTGATAAAACAATTGCAAAAAACAGCGGCATACGAACATAGGGTCTCCGCTATGGCTCTGAAATGTTAATAATTTGAATTTAAAAATACAAATATATAATAGAAGGGAAAAAATGCTTATTTTTAATGTATTACTAACAAATAGGAACTGGAAAATTGCTACTGTCAAGGTAGAAATCCCCATCCCAAGGATCATAGTCAGGAGAGGATTATAAATACTTCTTAACTCATCTGCATATCTAAAAACAGAAAAGTTTGTCAATTTGGGTAAGTGTATATTGGTAAAAAGGTAAATATAAAACAATTATAAAATGTACCTCAAAAGTTTTTGGTGATCTTTAAGAATTTTGTAAAATTTTGAGTATATCTGTTCCCTGTTTTCAATGCTACTTTCTTTATATTCATATTTCATCTTTAAAACCGAAACGTGTGATCGCAGCAACTCAAATTGAGCATAAAGACACATCAGAAGTTGAAAATAAAGACTCATAAACAATATTACGAAACCACCACACCACATTACCAAAAATGCATCGTAAAAAAGAACTATTTCATAGCAAGGGGAAGTGTCCATGGGTAGCGGATACCAGCTGGTCGAGATCTTCTTCCTTCCAGTCTTGACCGCCGACATGCTGCCAGTGTGGTAAAGAATATAGTCGACAGAAATACCAGAAAAGAACACTATAAAAGACGCACCGAAAGCAATAACGAAGAAAACTAGGAAACAAATCTTATTGCAAAGTTTGCTTATCCTGCAAAATATTAATTTAACTGTTTCTCGTTCAATATCTGGCAAAGTTTTTTCTAGAAAATCTTTTCTTGTTAAGTTGTATAACTTACACATGCCCTCGATGTTAAACCAAAAAAGAAGCTGTTTACACAAAGCCTGAAGGGCAGGTAGAGAATGCAAATTCAAAAGTGTAGCTTTTTCAATATCAACTTCGATGGTCAGGATGGCGATATACTGGCAGATGATGGACGGTACTGCTATCAATAGGGTTGTTAAAACTTGGAACTTCAAGATCCAGTTTTTCTTCCCTGTCGTCCTGAAGTCGTTGATGATCTTCCACAGCCCGGAGATCTTGAGATATCTAACACTTAAGCTATCGAGGATATCTGAGTCTTTGATATAAGCTTGGTGGCCCATAGTTGACTGTTAGAATTTAACTGAAATATCTAAAGCGCTTGGCAAGACTTATATACAAAACCTTCCTAACGAATTCAGTTTATTATTAATGTTTCAATTAGCAGAGAGATTAGAATCGTAATAATTGATTCCTTGTGAGGTTCTGTCTATATATTAGGAAAATTCATCTTAGTCCTTCGTTAAGTAGTTCATTTATGAAATAATCCATTTGACTAGAACATTAGAAGGAAGTCATAAATTACCATTATAATTCATTAACAGAGTCTAATATTTAATTTTTTAAGAAGTAAATGAATTCAAAATTATTTAGCGAAAATCAATTTATTTTACTCAAAGCTGGTTAAATTTTCTATTAGACCCTATTTAAAGCATTTATACTAAATCCCGTGAAACACCTAAATGTGCATGCTATGGGAAAATAGGACAATGATGACATGTTCAGAGGGCTGGTGTCGGTGTTTCACGGAATTTAATAGAAGTTACATAGATAGGTTTTAATAGGATATATAACTAGCTTTGAGATGAAAAAATTTAATTTAGAATAGGACAGATATTCGCGAAAAATGTTTTTTTAAGCCTTAGTTTTTACAACAGTACTGGGTTTTTAGCTTGCAGTTTAATTGTATTATGGCCAAAACATTTTTTTAAGAAATAATAGATATAGGATTTTATGTGTCCGCGGATATTTGTGCGATCCCAAATTTCTTTTTTCCATCTTAAAACTGGTTTAATTTACTATTAGACTAACTATGTGTAATTTATATTAAATACCGTGAAACACCTACGCTAGCACATGTATGTTATAGAAAAATATGCTAATTATGCTCAGTGGTCCAGGTCGCGAAAAATATCCGATTTCGCAAAGTTCAAAATACTACTACTAAATATTATATTTGAAAACAAGAATAATAAACGAAATTATTTCGATGATTTAAATAGTTGAGATCTGGTTTTTCGTTTACACAAGGACTTTGAAAGTATACTCTGGCAATGAAACATTCGTCTCGTGATTTTTTAACATGATTAGAATTTATATTGAAATTCATATAAAAATTCATATTATAATTTATATTTACTTTCCACCTGTCGCGACGTTGTATTTTGTACAATACACGAATTATTTTTTCTCTCTCTACCTTCTGGTGAGCTTTCTTGAAAATTAGCTTTAGCTATTCCTCGAGATACTTTTTTTTTTTGCCACCAGTAATTTTTTAATGTGGTAGGAGAGATTCAAAAATCTTTCCTCAGTGTTGCACAAAGTACAAACGACCACTCTCGTTTTGGTTTTTTCTCGTCCTTTTCTCTGCAATCAAAGGGATTCGATAGTGATGGAGATAAAGAGGGGGAGGGGCAGTCAGGGGATATCTACATTTTATTTGTAATAATAATTCTTAAAAAAAAATTCGTTTACTATATTTTATCAAAAAACAAGCATTTTAGACCTAAAAATGATTATTTTGACTGTAGTATTGTAAACTAAAATTTTTCTAGTTATAAATTTGTTTTTTTATTATTTTAGTCATAAACCTATTTTAAAATATTATTCTTTTAGTTAATATTTTATAAATATACTCTACTTTAAATGTAGAATGGTCAAAATATTTCATTTAATAGATTTACTACAAAATTCGGACAAAACGGATAAAAAATCAGGGCATCGTACTTTGTACAAAGCGTGACCGCTCGTGTCACTGAAAATGGCGCGACGGGTGTAAGGTTAATAATTCATATTATATTTCATATACTCTCTACATTCTCATTTCCTGGAAGTTTTCGTATTTTCAAAGTCCACCTTATAATAAATATGCTTCAATTTTTTCTACCAAAATTAAACTTGTTAGTGCCGCTGTGCGCCGTCTTCTACAAATAATAAATTAATTTAGTAGGCATTAATATAAACAATGAAACTGTCTGTACGTGCGGCATTCTGCGGCTCTTATTTACAATTCATTAAGATTGTGATTAAACGTGGTCCTTTAACCTACGTTTTATATTGCCATGTTTACAAACAAATCTTTAATATCTCGTATACTGGAAAGACAGGATTTGAATTAAGTTTGATTATCTTTCCCCTTACCTAAGGTTACATGATAAAAATGGAAAACTGTAAATTGTCTTACCGTGATCTAGTGGATTTAATTTTACGCAACAATCGTGACATTGACGAATGTATCCGAAAGGAGGCACACTAAACAATTATTTGTCGTCAGATCACTTAGAAGAAATTCGTAGGTATTTAAAAAAACAAAACATTTTTATTGCATTTCAGTAGAAGACGGGAAGTTTCAGGGCGGTCCAAAAGGACTTTTTAAAAGAAGAACGAGGAGTTTGTTAAAAAACAAATATTTTATTAATAATATATATTCGTTTAATGTTGGTGCTTCAGGCGCACTTCAAGAAACTTCTGTTGGTAGCCGTCCCTAAATACCCTCCGAGCAATGTGGTAGAACCTAACAAATGAAAATTAAACTCCTACGTAAAATATTTTTAGAAGAAATAATCTTGGCACCGGCCGATGAGATAAGAGGACCAAATGAAGGTTTCCAATCTTTCAGTCCGGAGAAAGCCTTGGCTTTAATGGTCAACGCTTTACTATATAAACATCAGTATGACATACTAAAAAAATCTAGCAAAAAAATAGAGTGTGACATTTTAGCTTTTCTAATAGTAGAATAGAATAGAATTAAATAGAAAGAAATGTTTATTCTGGAACAAAGGCCCTTAATAGTCCAGTCAATAAACACATTGTAAAGCGCATGAAATATGCGATAATTTTTGACTTCGTAGCTTCATTAGGAGTAGTTTAAAGGTGAAAGGGAGGGGAGAAGTTCATTTTGTTTGGTTTTTCGATTCTATCTCAAAAAAGTTGATACTAGAGAAAAATGTAGAAGATAAACATTAAAGCTACTTAAATTTACTATAAAAATTATTCTTTATTATTTGTCGTAATTCTAACCGTTTTCGAGATATTCGCTATTGAAGATTGGTGATGTTCGGGGAAAAACAAATGTTACGTCACTTTTTGTCAAACTTTTGCTTCTAGTAACTTCTACGATCGTTTATTAGAAAACAATTTAGAATCAAACTTGAAGAGCATTAAATTTAATTTAGTTTCGTATATACATTTCTGGTATTTGATGCAAACATTTTTTTTAATATTTTCCCTCTCATAGTAACCCTGTAAGAGGGGCGTCTATTTTTAAATGTCTGTACATGCTACAGGCATCTAGCATATTACATGTATCCAACATGTTTTGTATTTTATAAAATATGTAATTTAGAAATAATTTACATTTAGTTTTTTAAAATGAACTTTGAATAGATACAACAAGAATAAATGAAAATTGCCTAACGTAACAAAACTAATTAAACAAAAAGCCAATGAAAACAAAATCGTATAGAATGTGATGAAAAGTCTGGTGTGTTTGTCTGTCGCAGATAGGCAGGTGAAATCATTTCAAATAGGTTTTACTTTGTCCGTGTTCGGCCAGGAATTGGGCCAGTTTGTAATGTGTACAGTGGTCGTCTTTTCGAAGTTTGTTGCCGTTTTTGATTCCAAACATTTATCAAGTCAGTCAAAAGATCTCTTGATATAAGATATAGGGCCTTTGTCATATTTAATTGGGAGGAAACTGTTTCTCGAAGCACCCCTAGCCAACTTGTCGGCTAGTTCATTTCCCATGTTTCCACTGTGACTCCTAATTCATTTAATTGTTACTTTCAAGTCTATGTCTAGTAATTTCAAAATATTTTTTTCTTATTTTTTTCAGTAAGGCATGAGATTTGGGGTTTCTAATGTCATCTATCAAAATTTTACTGTCGGTATAAATGTTAAATATTTTTATCAAAAATTGGTTTGAATATTTAATGGTATAATCGGAGGCCATCAGTGCGGCTAGTTTTTAGGCCTGATTTTTTGAACAACATTTACCCAATCAGTACTGTTCACCATATTGTGCGTGTTGTCAATTAAGAGGTTTTTCAGTCTTTAATACCGTCTATGCAAATGTCTTTGATGCATTTGTTTAACAAAAAGTGAGGTAAACAATTTTTTTATCCCTACAATTATCGAATTTTAATAACGTATATCTCGAAAACCGTTAGAATTTCGACAAATATGTATAAAGTCAATTTTATAGGAACTTTTATATGCTTTAATATTAATAAGTTTCATATTTTTTCCAGAGTCCACGGTTTTCGGTGTTAACTACTCCTAACGAAGCTGTGAAGTCAAAACTTATTGCATATATGCACTCTACATCCATAATTCCAGCACTCTTCAACTTGTGTCGCACTTATCTGAGAAAACACGTTTGTTGGTACTCAGTTGGCTAAAGTTCCTAAACTAATTGTTCGATCCAAAATTTCTATGTCTTATCTGAATGCTCTTTAAATTTATTATCAAGCCCGATATATAACATTTTGATTAAGTCCCGTAATACACCCAAGGCTAAACGCTAAATATGTATGTTTTGGCAAAGTATGACGATGTTGACATATTTAGTGGGCTGGTTTGAGTGTATAACGTGACTTAATCACATAAATTGATTAGCCTTGTTGTAAATTAAACCAGATTTTAGTTTAAAAAAATAAATTTTAGATTTGACAAATAGTTTTGGAGTTATAGTGAAAACTATGCCAAAAACACTTGGACTTCAAGATAGTAAGCGGTTTTTAACCGGGCTTCATAGTAAATCGAAAGAAAATTCAAATAAGAAATAAAAATTTTGGATTGCATTGGTGAGCTAAGGATGGAGTGGGGGGGGGGGGGAGAGAGAAGATCTTATTTTTGTGTTTTTCGAATATATCTAGAAAACGGTGGACTGACTGAAAGGTGAAATCTGCGGCATTTTTTACATTTTTGATCTAGTTTCATCCATCTTGTTTACACTAATTGTAAGAGGTACTCGCCCGGTATATTATACTTATATTATGCTATATTTCTTAAAGAATAAAAGAATTTGGTAAATGAGCCGCGAAAGGAAGTTCGTTATTTTCTTCGTAAAAATCGCTTTCAATGTTGTCGTCTTAAGTTTTTCAAATTAATTTAAAATAAAATATTAGTATATATCAATTCTGAATTTCTGTAAAAAAAAAATAAGTTATATACTGTAAATTAATAAAAGACAAATAATTCAAGGTTTTTTTTTCTTCTAATTTTTCAGCAGAAAGGACGTTTGTAAAATAGAAAAACTCGAAACATTCATCTGAAAAAGGAGATGGTAATTAAGAAGGAGTATGAGAAGGAATGTTTTTTGAAATAACATCACTTGGAGTTAAGGATACAGTCGAAGAAGATCTCATGGACCCAAGTCAACATTTAGAAATAACTATTTAAATAAAGAACTGTCAAGGTTAGTGATACAGTGAATTGCAGTTGTGAATTCATGGCAAAACGGTGAATTCCAACTTGACTCTTCCACAGAAGAAATATAAAAAAAGAAACCTGTACCACTAAGGTCTTGGTCTCGGTACTTTAGTAAGCATGTACTGTTACTGGGCCGACGGTTATGAAAGCAAGAGATTTTGCCAAGTTCACGCTTCTCCACCAGGTTATTCCCCCAATTAAGGGTACCGACTTTGTAATTGCTAAGTGTGCCCCGAGAGGGTGTACCGACCTCGCAGTCAAGCCACAGCCGAAACAAAAGAATATAAATTTTCTACTTTCAGTTGGACTCGAATTCGGGGGGCGATAGCTTGACATTCTTTCCCACTGAGCAACAGCTATTTTTTTCCAAATGGGCCAACAGAGGACCACGTCCCAATTGCAATTCTTTCTTTCTTGTTCTTTTATTTTCTTCCAGTATGCTTTCATCCATTCACCATGTTTCCTATTTCGGTCCTCAGACCATTTTGCACCAGTCCTTTTCACTTTCCTGCCCTAGAATCCCTCCATTTTCAATACTTTTCACCGAAAGTCTTCTCTATTATTTATTTCCTCTAAATCCCTTTTTACTTCATTGACCCAGCTTGTTGTCGATTTCTTACCCAACAGATATCTGAAAATCTTACATGTCAATTTACTGTAAGGCATTCGATATAAGTGACTATTTAAGTGACCAGAAAACATCAATCTTCTTTTTCTCATTACATGTGATATTTATTGTACATTTTGATATATTTCATCATTACTTCGTAACCTCCAACCTTCTATTGTGTTTTGTGGGCCTTATATTTTCCTTATGAATCGTTCGCCTTTCTAGTTTTTCCAATTTAACCAAATTATAGTGTAATGCGAGACATTCACTTGCATATAGGCATTCCGGCTTCACTACTGTGTTGTAATGCCTTATTTTTACATTTTTGGATTTTTTATTGTATACATCTTTTTCAATACCATATGCTCTCTCTATGGATGTTTGTTAAAAAGTTTTTTTTTTCTGCAGAATTTATTACAGAAATGCTAAATTTATTTTATTTTTTACAAACTATTAAATTTTACCTGAATTCAATACAAACAGTAATATTTTATTGAAAAACATTTAATTATAAAATTTTTATTTTATCTTTAAGTATAATTTTATTGTAGTATCAAATATTTGCAACAGTAATTTTATTTATGCTTTATAGTACATTTTGTCCTGATGTACATAAGTAATTTTCTATGTTTTACTTTCATTTATAGAATGGGAATGATATTATTTTTTTTTTTATATCTACCCTGCAAATAAAGTTTCATTTTTTTATTATTTATGTATGCAATTAGAACGAAAAAAATCCTTTAGATATTTTACATACCAAATGAAAAAATTATCATTATTTATTCACAATGTGATATTTATCTCTCAAGCTTATAGAAAGAAGGGATTTTTACCACTTTTTACAAAATGAAAAAAAATAAATATAAATTAATTGATTAATTTTACAAAAAAAATTAGGAAGAAATATGTACACTTTTATGAGAAACCAAAATTTCATATTAATATAAATATATATATATATATTAATATATATATATATATATATATATATATAGCTAAATAAAAGGTTCGCGGGACTGAATTTTTAAAAAGAGCGTTTTTATTGACAGACATACATTATACAAGAAAAAGCACAATTCATAGCCTAATACAAGGACTTCGTGTTGAACATCTGGCGTCACAACGCTTAGACGAGCAGAGTGTCAGCCGGGCACAGGTGGGGGTGGCCTTTTATACAGTTATCTAGGAGAGGGGATAGTGTACATTTATTTATTATCTCTAATACCATTGGGTTTCTATAACTTCTCCCCCCCCAAGTTCCGAGGTCTCCGATGGAACAAATATCTTAGTGTAAATAGGTAAGATTCTATACAATAAAAATAAAAGGTTTGGACCTTATACATTTCTCAATACCTTTTACACTAAGTCATAACATTGCAATAGATAACATTCTATAAACAAAAGGGATTGGGCCTTATTCTCTAAGTTTATACAAGTAAAGAAGGATTAGACCTTGTTTACTAAATTAGAATTTGAACATTTGAAAACAAAAAGTTACAATCATCAACTTCCTATAAACAAAAGGATTATACTTTGAACTTCCTGTTTACTAAGTCAGGATCTGTACACTTGAAAAATAAAAAGATTAAACCTTGTACTTTTAACGCCAGAATAGGATTTTATACCATTGTCAAAAACAAAAGGATTGGACTTTGAATTTCCTGTTTACCCAGTCAGGATCTGTACACTTGAAAAATAAAAAGATTTAAACCTTGTCCATTTCTTAATATTAACAATAGGCTTAACCTATAAAATGTTTATACATTACAGAATTCCTTACATGCTAAAGTACAATTTTTCTTATAACTAAAAGATAACAGGATATTTCTTAATACTAAATAATACATTATTTAAACAAAAGGAAAAATAAAAATAAGAGTCTTTGAATTAGTTTCCTCTATTACAAATAATACTTTTAGATTCAAAATTACTCAATTAAAATAATATTTTAAATCAAAATAATAATTCAAACACTCCTTTACAATAATTACAATTAATAATAATTTCAAAATAAAATACATACTTTCTCAATGATCAATCAAAATAATATTTCAAGACAAAATAATAGTATCCTAATGTTTATGACAGTGACTTCAAAATATTAATTACAAAATAAATCGGACAGAATATTACTGTGAAATAAAATAATAATTTGAATGATCTTTTACATTATTAACATTGAATATAATATTTTACAACAAAATACAAAAGTCCGACTTTATTAAAATAACTACAGCATTGTCAGTTTAATACAGATAATTCTTTCAATATAACATAAACATTACTCCTAATACCATTGCATTTATTATTTTTTAAAATGAAAGATTTTTAAAACATTTTAATATCGTTTAAATAAAATTAAATATTTTTAATCAGAACCACTGTCTGAATCGTAATTATCCGAAATGTTTATACGAAGAGATTCGCTGTCGTCGTCTGAAATAGATTGTTTCTTTTTCCGTTTTTTCCTATTGGGCCTTTTAATATTGTCGATATGAGTTTTAATTGGTCTTTTGTCTTTTACTACTACATTTACTTTTTTAAATTTGTCTCTACTTTTTATTTTCGCTTGGGTATTTTTCAAATATTCTGTATCCCCTAATTGTTTCTGAATATCTAAAGAGTCTTCTCTATTTTTATTTAATTTTTCGGTCCTTGTCTCTTTTTCGTCATTTATTTTAGATCTAATTAGTTTATGTAATAATTGTTGGTCCTTATGATATTTTAATACATATTGTTCCGTCAGGTCGATGTTTTCGTTTGATTCTAATCTGGAGGTTCCAAAAGTAATTTCATTAGGAGTTAATTTTAATTTATTGTTCAAGGTATTATTATACGCTATTACCGCTAATCTTAATTTTTGTTGCATCGAACATTTATCTTTTTCTTTTCCTATTATTCTCAATAATTCGTTTAGGGTAGAGTGGACTCTGTTCAATAATCCCAAAGAGTTTGAGTGGCTGGCTGAGGTATAATGTAAAATAATATTATTTTCTTCACAAAACTGTTTTACTAAATTATTTTTCATTTCCGTCCCTTGGTCTAATGATATTTGTAGAGGTGTGGGAAAGTATGTCATACAGTTAGTCAGTGCGTTACAAATATTAATTGCGTTATTTGATTGTAGGGTTTGAGCAAATAAATGTTTCGAAAATGTGTCTACTGCTGTGAAAATTATGGCATTGTTAAAATTAAAAATGTCAATCATTAATTCCTGAAACGGTCTTTCTGGTGTAGGTGTAATTTGAAATTTGGTCTTTATAGGTTTTCGGTCATATTTCGTAACTTTACAAGTTTCACATTTATTAATATACTCCGCTATTTTATTTTGCATCCCTGGAAAATAATATTCCTTTTTAAGTTTTTCGAATGTTTCGTTTATACCCCTATGCTTTGTTTTGCCTAAATGATAATTATCTATAATTTCTATTTGTTCATTAGGATTTTCGACGTCATTTACAATTTGTTTGTATTTTTTTCAATTTAACCGATGGATATTCCGTTTCTATTATTTGTTGTATTGTTCTAAAATAATCGTCATATAAATTTTCGGTTATTTCGTTAGGTGATTTACAAATTATCCCGTATGTTTTATTAGGTTCGAGTATTTGTTCTGATAATGAAGCGATATCTGATTTAGCATAAATGTTTAATTCGTATCGGCGTTTTCCAAATGGTTTAGTGAAATTAATTTTTGTATTTCCCCTTTTTATAATTATTTGATTTTTTTCTATGTTTATACTTTTCTCGGGTTCACAAATTCGTACTTGTTCGTTACTAGATTCCTGGGAATGGATTGTCTCTAAATCATCTTCCGGCGGTACTTCTAAGTCCTCTATTATCGCGTCATACTCGGAATTGTTTTCGTCCGCTATTTCCTGATTTAATAATTCTACGACGTCCATTTCCTCCACGTCGCTATTATGATTCAATTCGTCGCTTCCCCTGGAAAGTGCATCGGCCACGTAATTTGTTTTTCCCTGAATGTGTTTAACTTCGAATTCAAATTCTTGTAATTTCCAAACCCACTTCATTATACGCGTGTTACCATTTTTCATTGAAAAAATCCACGTTAAAGGTTTATGGTCCGTGCATAAAAGAAATTTTGTACCGTATAAATAAGGCTTAAAGTGTTGGGTTGCCCATACTACCGCTAGTAATTCTTTTTCTATTGAACTATAATTTAATTCCGCATTTTGTAATACTCGGGACGCGAATGCTACTGGGTGTTCTATTTCATTTCCGTCTTTTTGTGAGAGCACGGCTCCGATGGCTTTATTACTGGCGTCTGTAGTTAATATAAATGGTCGTTCCCAATCCGGATAATTTAAAATTGGTGTGTTACTCATCATTTCCGTTAGGGTTTGACATGCTTCTTTAATTTCCTTTGTGCCATAAATTTTGTTTTTAATGAATTAGAAATCGGTCTGGTAATTTTTGCGTAATTTTTAATAATTTTTCTATAGTATCCCGTCATGCCCAAAAATTGTCTCGTCGTCTTTTCATTACGCGGAATGGGGAAATTTAAAATTGCTTCTATCTTTTTCTCGTCTGTTTTTAATCCATCTGGGGTTACGATGTAGCCTAAAAAGTTTAATTCTGTTTTAAAAAATTCCGTTTTATCTAATTGTATTGATAGGTTATGTTCTTTTTGAGCTTCAAATACTCTTTTTAAATCTTTTAAATGTTCTTTTTCGTTTTTTGAGTAGACTATTATATCGTCGATGTAAATCATAGAATTGGGGATATTTTGTATCATCATCGTCATCGCTCTCTGAAAGGTTGGGGGTGCATTACACAAGCCAAAAGGCATACGTAAAAACTCAAAATGTCCATTTTCGGTGGAAAACGCGGTTTTAGCTATTGAATCTTTATCCATTTCAATTTGGTGAAATCCCGACGCGAGGTCTATGGTGGAAAATATTTTCGATCCCTTTAGCCTATTTAATAAATCTTCGATATTCGGTAGGGGAAATTTGTCCTTTGCTGTAGCCTGATTTAATTTCCTATAGTCGATCACCATTCTAATTTTTTTCTGTCCCGACGCGTCTGGTTTTTTTCGGTACGATCCAAAGCGGAGAATTATACTGCGATTTGCTAGGTCTTATGATATTACTTTTTAATAGTTTTTGAACTTCATCATTAATTTGTTTTTTAAATTGTTCCGGGTAATGGTAATTACGCGTTTAAATTGGATTTTCATTCGTTGTTATTATTTTATGTTTTATTAACCCTGTTGATTTTAAATTCTCGTCGTCCCTTTTTAATACTTCGCCATGTTGGCTAATAATTTCGATTAATTCTTCCTTTATTTCCGGACTAATATGTTCGTGGCGAATTAAGTTTTTAATTTCGTTTTTATCATTAATAAAAAATAAGTCATTCTCTAATTTGAATTTTTTTCTTTTTAAATTTTAATTCATTTTTTTCTAAATTGATTTTTAATTTTAATTTTTTCATTGTCTCGTAGCCCAATAAAATATTAAACCTTTCGCTAAACGGAAATATTAAAAATTTGACTTTTTGATTAATTCCTATCAGGGGCATTAGGTCAGTTATCACGCTTTGTGATCCTTCCGCCGTTCCCGTAGATGTTCGAATCGCAAAATCTTCTTTAGAAATTTCCGAGAAACGTGGAATGTGATCGGAGTGTATATAATTTTTTGTGGCACCCGTATCAATTAGCTATTTATTTCCCATACTGTCAATTAAGTTCGGTAAGTCGTTGTTTAAGTTCAAGTCATGAATTTTTATTTGTTTATTCTGGTTATCTATTTGTTTATCTGGTTTAGAATTTAAATTGTTTATATCCGGTCCGGAGGTCTGCTTGTGCTCGGGCCTAATTCTAAAAAATGATCCTGTCTTTTTTCCAAAGATTCAATCCGCTCTAACAATAATTTAATTTTTTCGTCTTTGTCTTCTTCAATTGTATGTACCCTATTAGAAACAGTTCTCATCGAAACGGTGTTAGAATCTATTTGAGGTTGCTGGTAATTTTGCCTAATATTTCTAGAGGGTGGTTTATTTAAAAAATCTATGTTGCGACTGGGGGTCCCACGGTTGATTATAAATCGGAGTCGTATATTCAATAGCTCGCTGTTGTGGCCGGAAGTTATGTTGGTTGTTATTGTTATAAGAATTAGAGGTTAGACCTTGCTCATACTGATACTGTTGCTGTCGGTAATGTTGGGGATTATTATACGACGCATATTGCTCGCGGTGGTACTGATGGGGTCGGTAATTTTGATAATCATGGTGGTTGTTAAAATTTGGTCGGTACTCTTTGTTTTTAAAATTATTTTCGAATTTTTTTTTTTATAATTATTTTGAGTTGGGTTATTTTTATACTGTTTTTTGTCTCCGTAAAGTCTATGTACAATATGAGCCGCGCTATTTCTTAATATTTCTTCTAGGTCCTCTAATGAGTCAAATTTAATATGATAAATGAAATCTGTTAATGCCGGATGTAAACTATGTACTGCGTGGTGGGATATCTGCTTGTCATACCTATACATTTCGTCCTGTTTGTCTAATATCTCATTGTCAGAGTAAATTCGCGCATATAAATCGCATCTTTTTTGGCCCAGTCGTTCTAAGAAATCGAGTGGGTTTTCATTATGGTAAGTCCGCGTATTTAAAATTTCCGAAATTAATTGTTCCCTAGTTCTCGTGTCCTGATACTTTTTCTTTAAGAATTTTATTATTTCTTTTACTGTATTGAATTCCTTGTCATGTACGGCGACTTTAGCTTTCCCTGTTAATTTGTTTAAGATTGTTAAAACTAATTTGGCTTGATTTGTATTTTTATGGGTATTATCATCTTTACAATATAAATTATATAAAAATTCGCTATTTCTTATAAAATCAACTAGTTGTAACGGATTTCCGTCATATTCCGGGATTAGTGCTAAATCATGATTTTTAATTTCTAGAGCCATATTATTTTCTTTTTTAATTAACGTTGAACCTGTTATTTTTAAGTTACTTAATTTTTCTTCCAAACCATTCATAAAGATAAATGCTAAATTTAAATTATTATACTTATTACTAACTTATATTTAAATTACAAAATTACTTAAAAATAAAAATAAAAATAAAATTAATTCTTGATTTTTCTTGATACAACGTTGTCTTCGATGTCTTCTTGATGACGCTCCCTTTAGCTCCTTCCCGTCGATTCTTTAGCAAGAGGTTGAAGGTCCTTTTGGTCAAGGTATTGGAATACCAAAGCGCTCCCAAAGACTTGAAGATCTGCTGATGTACTAATACTCAGCTCCCAATCTTCTCATGCCAGTGGAAAGAGGTCTCGCTGTTCTGTACCTGAAATAAGATAGAACTGCCGCGAAGTTACGTTAACGCTTCCAAATGTCCCTCCGTTCGGGCGCCAGCTAAATAAAAGGTTCGCGGGACTGAATTTTTAAAAAGAGCGTTTTTATTGACAGACATACATAATACAAGAAAAAGCACAATTCATAGCCTAATACAAGGACTTCGTGTTGAACATCTGGCGTCACAACGCTTAGACGAGCAGAGTGTCAGCCGGGCACAGGTGGGGGTGGCCTTTTATACAGTTATCTAGGAGAGGGGATAGTGTACATTTATCTATTATCTCTAATACCATTGGGTTTCTATAACCATATATATACATATATATATAAGTTAAGTTCCTTTAAATAAAAACAATTAAAAAATAAGAAAAATAAGGAACGAAATAGCACTCACGGCTACTGGTAATTGACTGATTTTATTCCTCTCCAATCCTCTTTATATACAATCGGGGGTTGTTTAAGATTAAACTTAGATATTAAGATTATGTATACTACACCTTAACTCCCCCTACCAGCTTACGAACAGTCCTCGTAAACTCCTAACACAGACCAAACAACCAACCATGTTCACACATACAACAATCAATGTTACAAATAAATAAAATTAAAAAAAAACAAAAAAAAAACTTCTGTACTTAACTTAAAACTTTCACCATACTTTGACAGATCTTTACATATCTAATTAAGTACAAAACTAAAATAACTGTTATAATTCTTCTTTACATTATCTAATATTTACACAAGTTCCTTTGCATAGAAAAGAGGCTAACCCCTCGAACTCCGTCGAATGACCACAGAAAACAGTTATACGAGAAACGAACAATACGAATGTGATGAATAAACGGTAAAAATGAAACACGAGAAATAACAAAAAAATGACGATAATCAACAAGAAACGACAAGAGAAACGAGACTAATCAAGAAACGTGAAGAAAATGATAGAAACGAGATAAACGAGAAAATTACTTTAACGGAATCTTTAGTTGTTCCAGTTGCACCATCGTTCACTTCCGGGGATCTTCTATACTCTGGATGGTGACAACATTATGTTCCCGAATGGCAACGACTTTGAAGGGCCTATCATAGCGTATATCTTCCTTACTTCGGTTCACAATAGTTGCGATTGCGACCCTTTCCATCCCATCGCGGGTCATCTTTTCTGGCCCTTCGGCGCTCTACCAGGTCATAGTCTTCAACACTGAGCTTAATGCCAATACCGGCACCTACACATGTCACCAGAGCTGCGGGGGTCTCCCCAGGGCGTACAGGGATGCCGCGAAATTCCAATGATCTATTTAACCGACCCTATTCTGCTTTGTTTAATCTTACCTCTATCTGGCCAACTTTAGCTTTTAAAGTTTTATTTTCATTTATTAGGTCTTCGATAAAGTATTTTGACCCTCCAGGTGGTTCTCGATTTTAATTAGTCTTTGAGCCCAAATTTAAGGTCTCCACATTTGTCCAGTGAATTTTTTTTTTTTATTTCTTAGCCCATCCGATTAACAGCCGCGAGAATTTCAGTTTCCCGTGGCCCAGGAGATTTTTCATGGCTTTGACTGTTCTTTTTGGAGATATCACAGTTGTGACATATCTATTGGTTATTAGTTTCCTTTATTGCCTCTAATTACTTCTCCTGCAAGTCGAAACACCGGGCGTGAAATAATGTTTTACATTTATCACATGAAATATAAATCTTATCATCTCTGGAAATATTTTATTCACATTTTGGGGACCGAACCATTTTGTATATTGTTAAACTACGGGTGAATAACGGTTGAAAATGTTTTTCTACTTAGGTAGGTAGGAGGTAATGGCCTGAGGATTTCACTTCTGATAAGCTGTGTGACCTTAAAATAATTTACAATTGATTTAAAGTTATCAATGAAGCCTTCACTGTTTCAATCAACTGTTTATACAATTTTAATAATTAAATCGGAAACGAACAAAAAAATACTAAGAAAATTAACGAAAAAAAAGTGCTAATAAGAAGATAAATAACAGAGCTGCTCACTGCTTGCCGCCTCTGGTCCTACTGAGAGAAAATATATTTATATATATATATATATATATATATATATATATATATATATATATATATATATACATATATTAGTATGAAATTTTGGTGTACATATTTCTTTCTACTTTTTTTGTATAATTTCATTTTGAAAAAGTGGTAAAAATCCGTTTTTTCAATAAGCCAGAGAGATCTATATCACCTTGTGAAAGTAATATATACTTTTTTATGAGAAACAAAAACTTCATACGGCCATGAAGGTTTCCAAGTTGTCCGGGTACACACTAATGGCAGTGAGGGTGACTCCTGTCCTACCTAGCCCTTATCATCATCATCTGGGCCGCCTTCCTGAACTTAACGTCAGCCTTATACCAGTCACTGTTGTACACGGCGAACTGAGGTCTGAGCTCTGTTAAAAAAATCAGTTATAAGAAATTATTTTTAATTTTTTTTTTTTTTACTTTTCCAAAATCGAAACCTTTGAGAACTATCAACAGGGCAATTAGAAAATTAAAAACTGAAATATATTTAGTTTTAGGTAAATCAGTTCGCATAGTGCTGTTATGATGATCCACGTTTTTGAGTTATTTTGTCCTATTCCAAATATCGTTTTTTTTGTTAAATTCCGTGAAATACCGACGCCAGCCCACTTCCCGATATCCACCCAGATATCTAGAACATATCAACGTTGTTGTGAATTCTTATACAGATTTAGGTGTTCCACGGGGTTTAATATAAATGGCATATATATGTTCTGATAGTACATTTAACCAGCTTTGAGATGGAAAAAAGAAATTTGGAATCGGATCCATATTTGCGGATATATGGAATCCTATCTCTATTTTTTTTTCTCGAAAACACGTGTTGACCATAACACATTATGTTGAATTTAAATGTGAAAATTATTTTTTTTTTTTTTTTTTTTTTTTAGATTAAAAACAAAAATAGCTTTCAGATTCAGATTTCTAAGATATATTAATTCTCTTTTTCAAGTTAATTATATAGGCTAGAAGAGCAAAAGGATTCGTAACATTTGTACTCTGATTGTACTTTAGGTTTTTGCTATGTAATCCTATATAAAAACTAAATAAATAAATTTACTTACTGATAAAAAGAAATATATTTAAAAAACATTCTTGTTATAAAATAAAAATAATTAGATAAAATTATTCATCTAATAAAACTGTATAAGAGAATGTCAAATTTTTTTTTATTTATCCAGAAAAAGGAGTGGATAAACTAAATTTGTTTTCTCTGATTGATTTTAAATTCAATTACTTCTCGAAAAACTAATTTATTATCCATTATTAATGAAATATTAATGGTAATTATTAACTTCCTTCTAATTTTCTAGTCAAAGGGTTTATTTCATAAATGAACTACTTAAGGAAGGAACAAGACGAATTATCCAAATTAATTGACAGAGCCTCACAAGGAATCAATTATTACGATTCTAATCTGTTTGATAATTAGAACATTAATAAGAAACTAGATTCGTTAGGAAGGGTTTGTATATAAGGCTTGTCATGCGCTTCAGATATTTCAGTGAAATTCTTACTGTTAACCATGGGCCACCAAGTTTATATCAAAGACTCAGATATCCTCTATAGCTTAAGTGTAAGATATCTCAAGATCTCCGGGCTATGGAAGATCATCAACGACTTCAGGACGACAGGGAAGAAAAACTGGATCTTGAAATTTCAAGTTTTAACAACCTTATTGCTGACAGTTCCGTCCATAATCTGCCAGTATGTAGCACTTGTAACCATAGATATCGACATTCAAAAAGCTACAATTTTAAATCTCAATGCCTTGCCTGCCCTTCAGGCTTTGTGTAAACACCTTATTTTCTGGTTTAACATCGAGAGCATGTGCAAGTTATATAACTTAATGAGAATAGATTTTCTAGAAAAAACGTTGCACGACATCGAACGAGGAACAGTTAAATTCACATTTCGTAGGATAAGCAAACTTTGCAATAAGATTTGTTTTATAGTTTTCTTCGTTACTTTGATGTCAGGTTCTATAGTATTCTATTCTCGAATTCCTGTCGACTATATTCTCTACCACACTGGCAGCATGTCGGCGGTCAAGACTGGAAGAAAGAAGATCTTGACTGGCTGGTATCCGCTACCTATGGACTCTTCCCCTTGCTATGAAATAGTTCTCATTTACGAAGCACTTTTTGTGATGTGGTGTGGCTCTTTCATAATATTGTTTATGAGTCTTTATTTTCAACTTCTGATGTGCCTTTTTGCTCAATTTGAGTTACTAAGATCACACGTTTCGGCTTTAAAGATGAAATATGAATATGAAGAAAGTAGCATTGAAAACAGGGAACAGATATACTCAAAATTTTACAAAATTCTTAAAGATCACCAAAATCTTTTGAGGTACATTTGATAAATATTTAATATTTACCTGTTTATATATATATATATATATATATATATATATATATATATATATATATATATATATATATATATATATATATATATATACCTACCTAAATTGACAATTTTTTTTATGTTTTCAGATTTGCAGATGAATTAAGAAGTATTTATAATCCTCTTCTGACTATGATCCTTGGAATGGGAACTTCTACATTGATTGTTGCAGTTTTCCAGTTCCTATTTGTTAGTAATGCATTAAAAACAAGCAGTTTTTGTTTGAATCCATTAATTTAATTTTTGTGTTTTTAAATTTAAATTGTTATCATTTCAGAGCCACAGCGAAGACCCTAACTTCCTATGTCGCTGTTTTTTGCATTTGTTTTCTCAAACCACCGAAGTCTGCATATTCTGTTTTGGTTCTTCCTTCATTGAAACGGCGGTAAGATAATATAAAATTATATTTAATTCTTTCTTTTTTTTTCGAATTATGTTATTAAAATAGTAATTGATACATAACTGGCTAAAACAAACAACAAGCGAAATGTTTCTTTAAATGATGGAGATGGGTCATCTGATAAAGGAATTGGCATCACTTTCTAAACTATTTCAAGGAAGTGGTGTATGTGTGTGTGAGTAATTGACATTAATAGTTAATTTATAGAAATATACGTGCTATATCTAATATTGATATTTTTTTTTAATTTATTTATATTTTCATATATTACCTATTTTTCAACATATCTGATCAAATAAAATGAATTAAACATCAGAAATATCTTTGGCCAAGAAAATCTGTCAAATACCCCACTGTTGTTTATTGTTTATGAAATGCCGTGTGAAGATAGTTGTGGCAAGTCTTATTTCGGAACATTATCTCAAACGACGAGTGTATCAACATAAATACAGTTCCACTTCTATAAATATAAACCCGAACAAACCTGACCAAACAGCTCTCACCACACATTACAGGCCAACAAAACATTCTTTTCAATTTAATTCCCTCAAAATTATTCACCATGAACAAAATAATTTTAAAAGAAAATTATAACTATAGAAAAATTAAAAAATCGGGCAATAAACAAAAAATCAGACGTTCTAATTCTTAACACCTGTTATTCCAATTTAATAGATTCAGACCAATAATATACATTTACCGTAATATACATAATATACATCATTCATCCACTTATTAGTATATTACACCGATAAAGTGTACCTGCATCTTGGGAATACCATCCACTCCTTTTAACTTAATTTTTCCTAGGGAATTCCCCATAACCTTTGTAACTGTTTTTCAAAATTCCCCCAGGTCAGTTGTGTACTAGAATTGTTAGAATTTAGTTAGTCTCTACCATATCCACTAGCAACATTGTAAGTAGTTTCATACTACTTTACATTCTGTAATTATATATCTTTTTATTATTCTTACACATGTTGTTATATACTTGTATTGTGGCTAACTTTATGTTTTGAAATAACTTGTATAATTTATATAATTTTATTGTAACCTGTTTTTTTCACTGTAGGCCATGATTATGAGAACAATATAGTCGCGAAACGTCGCCAAAATAGTTGTTTTTATTTATTGACTGAACCTCAGGAACCTTACTAAACATTTAATAGTAATATTCAAGAAATTTATCCATACAACAAAATATATATTTAATAAGAATAAGAATAAAAAAATAAGAAAATATAAATGATGCATTAGAGGATTACTAGATTAAAGATATACCCAATGACTGGACTTTTTGGTTGCTATAAAGATATAAAGTTGACTTACACCAATTTTAAAATAATGAACTTATAATTTTAAGTAAAATCTTATTATTGTAGGTAAACTAGTAAATATTTTGAAACACTGTTTTCAGGCTCTGTTATAGATAATAAAATTTTATATTTAAACAGAAAACCATATTTTTTGTAATGAAAGGTATATTTATGTACATTGAATTAGAATTTTTTAACGTCCGGATACATTTCTCGAATCTGCGTTAAATTTCTAAGTACTTTTTTCACTTTGTTCACAAGTATAATTTTCATACTGTAAAAACGGTGAATTAAATCTATTAAAACAAAAAAAAAAAAAAGTCGCTACACATTAGACAAATATTAAAGTTGCCATGAATTTTCGAGGGTCTCTATTGTTTAAAAAAAAAATCCTGTATGATGCAGTATGAAAAAAATGTAAGTTTGAAACCACTAATTAGGATAAAATATAAATTAATTGATTTATTTTATTGTTAAATAAAGTACGCGGCGCTTATGTAAATCTAGTAAACCAGGTATCATTCATCGGCAACAACTTTGCCGAAAAATTTAAAGTTATATAAAACAGTTAGGTAAAATATTCTACCTAAAACTTATTAGTCGAATTATGTAATGTATCTTTGGTTTCGAGCAATATTAGGATTTAGAAGAAATTTCACTATTTTATTTTGTACCAAAGATGGTTATAACAATTTTTATTATTGGTGATTTCTCATCTTTCTCAATTAAATAAATTTAATTTTGTTATTGTAATTGCCGCTTCGGAAATAGTTACTAAAAACATAACTTTGAGTTGTGTTGGACATGGAACATTTTTTTCCCGACTTGAAAAAAATAAAATGTAAAACAAAATTAAAAAGCGAGCTTAACCCTCCAAGCACGTCCGTGATTTTGATTTTCTTTAATTTATCTGATTTTTGGGGATAGTAAGAACATTTACAAAACATTGATTTTTCTTACAGTAAAGGAAATTTTACCTACACCAGTATCACTATCTACAGATTTTTCTTAAGTTTAAAAATGAAAGTGGCGTGATGGATTTTAGTAAGTTGAAACCAATTAATAGCTACTTAAAACTTGCACCACTCATTTTAATAAACTTTAAAGGAATGTTGTCCAAAATGGTAACACGATCCATTCTATCTTGCTTATCTAATTTTTAATAAGAACGTTCAGCATCGAAGGGTTAAGCTCGCTTTTTAATTTTGTTTTACATTTTATTTTTTTCAAGTCGGGAAAAAAATGTTCCATGTCCAACACAACTCAAAGTTATGTTTTTAGTAACTATTTCCGAAGCGGCAATTACAATAACAAAATTAAATTTATTTAATAGAGAAAGATGAGAAATCACCAATAATAAAAATTGTTTTAACCATCTTTGGTACAAAATGAAATAGTGAAAACTTCTTTTAAATCCTAATATTTCTTGAAACCCAAGATAAATTACATAATTTGACTAATAAGTTTTAGGTAGAATATTTTACCTAACTGTTTTATATAACTTTAAAATTTTCGGCAAAGTTGTTGCCGATGAATGATACCTGGTTTACAAGATTTACATAACCGCCGCGTACTTTATTTTACAATAAAATAAATCAATTAATTTAAATTTTATCCTAATGCCAGTAATTTTAGTTTACTTTACAGTTAATTGTAGATAAAAATAAATAAATGCATAAATGAAAAAAAAAAAAAATGTCGCCCGATTTGCTCGCTCCTCTCACTTGTTAAAAAAAAATGACAGAATAAGAATTTCTCAACATTAAAATATGAGGAATTTGACACCAAATTTGAGTCTTCGCAACCCTTAGTAGTTGAGTTATAGAGATTATAAGAACAGTGCTACTTCGACTATTGCCGCCCCCTTCCGCCTAAACCTGTGTATTTTCATGGTCAGTAGAACCTCCTGAAAAATAATCAGAAGAGAAAAATCGGCGCGTGATTTTTGTATACTTAAACACACTCAGCGCCTAGGCTATACCTACTGACTTACACTTCCCTCCTTGTTAACAGATATCCGATTTTGTTAAATTTGATAATTACGTTGTGTTTTTACAGCAATAATAGTGAATAATCCGAATTTTTAATTCTTTTTTTTTACTTACATCACAACTATTCTCACCGGCTCATGTGTATATCTATAACCTACTGATTTTCAAAATTTATGTTTTAGAAATAAAAGGAAAACATGACTTAACTAAAATTTTCAATCAATGATTATTCGAAATAAACTATGTTGAGAGAACATTTTTTTCATATAAACCAATACAGCTTCTAAATAGTAGGTCCTAGCTATAAATGTTATAATAAAAAAGCATGCTTCATTTCATTTTCCATCTAGGAAAAGTCAAATTTACGATATAAGCAACACTTATACAAAGCTGCTAATTTATTTAATTCCTCTCGTGTCCAATTTTTACAATACCTCCAGAAAATCCTCCTCCCTTTGGCACTAACAATCTTATACTTAAAGAAGTTAATGTACCATATGTTGTTGATTAAGCCTGAACAAGATACCTATCCTTTTCATAGCAAGCTTCTTCAAATCCATTAGTATCACAACTTGCTTTACATTCTATAAATGCTACCAATAGGTAGTTTTTTTTACTAGCGATTGACATGTCATTATTAGGATTGTCATCACATTTACTTGATGTATTTTATATTACTCATATATTGTATACAGTTATTAATTTGAATAAATAGTTTTAAAAATAAATAAATAACATTAACAAGAATTTTCAATGTCTAAATTATAATTAAAAATGATTTTTTACTTGTAATTGATCTCTCTGATAGAGCTCAGACCTGCAGTTCGCCGTGTACAGCAGTGACTGGTACAAGGCAGATGTAAAGTTCAGGAAGGCGGCCCAGATGATGATGATAAGGGCTAGGAAAGGAGTCACTCTTACAGCCATCAGGATGTACCCGATCAACTTGGAAACCATCATGGCCGTAAGTGTATATATATCAGTATGAAATTTATTTTTTCAGAAAAGTGTACAATTTTTTTTTTTTTTAAATGTATTACATTTATTCATTTTGTAAAAAGTGGTAGAAACTTATTTTTCATTCTATATGCCAGAGAGATAAATATCACTTTCTGATTAAATTATAGTGGTATATGTAGCTTAATAGTTACGGAAACCACAATAGTGATGGGTAGGCTTGTATAGTTTTACAAAATAAAATATTATTATTATTATTAATTATAATAATTAATTAATTAGGGGCGAATTAGTTGAGACTTGGCTTGCTCTAGCATTGATCGCCAGTCTTCACGGTTGAGTGCTGCCGCCTTCCAGATATTTACTTTAAATTGGGAAGATCTATTTCTTATTTACTAGAATAGGTACTTCTCAATATTACGCTATTAGAACTATACTGCCACGCTTAGAAAGAACGCCCCATAAAATCGAGATTTATATTTTAACCGATTCCAATACGTTATGAAATTAATTTTAAATATTAAAATTGCAAATAAACAGTTTTGGTTAATACAGCCTTTATATGAATCTCTCTTGCCTTCAATGAATATTCATTTTAACATTTCAAATGAAAATTCTTCACGAAAAAAAGTTCACATCTCTATTTTTTATTTTCCTGACATTGAAGATGAAGACCTATATTTGACCTCTACCAATTGTGTATGTTCATGTTGCTAACAGATAATTTGGCAAGGAGCCCAGCTATTAAATAGGCTGTTAAATAATTTTCTTGTAATTCATTTTTTAATTAGCACCATTATCATTTTATTATTCTATTTTAAACTGCTAATTGAATAGTATTTCAAATTGAGAATAAGGTTTATATATATTGTGTTTATATATATCTAAAAAAATATACCTCAATTTTATTTCCAAGTATATAAATACTTATTAATTACGGCATGGTTTTGGATCCAATCCCGTATTTAAGTCTACAACCCCTTGAATTATTTGCCTTTTATTAATTTACAGTATATAACAACTTGTAAAGCAATCTTATATAAGACAACATTGAAAGAGATTTTTACGAAGAAAATAACAAAACCTTTCGCGACTCATTTACAAAATTATTTTATTCTTTAAGTAATCTAGTATAATATTAGAATAATATATAAATACATAAATATCTAATCATTCTTTTCTAGATATTTCAGTTCACTTACAGCATCGCTACAGTGATGTCGGGGTTCACTTAATGAAGACTGAAGAACTCTTAGAGTACTATCTTGGAAGTACGTTCTATAAAACCATCAAGATATTTTTATGACTTTGGAATACATTTATTTTGTTGTGCCAGTTTAAAAAAAAAAAATAAAACATATAAATATACCAAATGTATATTCCTTTACCGTCTAAAACTTAGGTAGTATAATAAATAGAAGATATATTTAGAACTGTTTTAATGTATTTATAATTAAACATATATTTAAAAGCTATGTATAAATAAGTGTTATTGGAAGGAGAATAAAGAAACGTTCAGTTGCACTAAGAAGACGCCTTATATTTTGTTTTAAAATAGCAGTATCTATATCCTTAACTACCATCAATGTACTTACCTCCTTATTTATGTTATAAGTAGGCCTGTGAAATATATGCATTTGCATTTCTCCTAGCGAACTAAATGATCTAACATTACTAATATATATTTGTTACGAGGAATGTGGAATCAATTTGAGTTATTTTTATTTTGAATATTTGTGCATATTTTGCCATAAATATACATGTTTTCGAACTGTAAATATACATTTATATGCACATCCGGCATATCAGTATTTAAAATTTAAATTGTTTTATGTTTCTGAGCTGATAGAAAAATATATAAGCCGAAAACATCTATGAGAACTCCTATTCTTATTTTCCGACCAATGAATGGGTTCGTGATTGTCCTTGCGCTGATTCTTCCCTCTCGATCTCATTTGCTTCTCTTTTTGTATTTTTAATAGTCTTCTTCCTATCGTCTCCCTTATCAACAGAATGAGTTACTGAAACTTCAGTTTGTACTTACGTTTAAGTATGTATTGCATTTTTTTTTCTAAATAATATAGATTGTTGTATATAATATAGTTGTATATGTGTGTTTTTTAAAAGTTTTTATTGCATAAAATTCTCAGCCCTTGTTATAAGCATAGGGTTAAAATTTGAATTTTTATTATGAATGAATTTATGTTTGCATTTTGGTAAATTAGGTAAAACAATAATTTATATTATGTTTTATTTTTATGTGCAAATGTCATAAAATATCCCCTACTCCTATGTCATTGTACCTGCATGCTTTATTGAAATATTTTAATGTATTCTGTTTAGTATTTTAATTTTTATAATTTTATTGGAATATTTTATTATAAATTCATTTGTTTGTTTTTCTAAGAATAAATAATAATGTTATTTTTATTTTTTTTTTCAATGTTCAAAGCACATAAAATTTTTTTGTTACACTTGCCTACCTCATTAAAATATTTTTATCGTTTTAATTTAATTTTTGAATTTTAAAAGATTTTTTTTTTAATGTAATAGGAATTCATTAGTGTTTATATTGTTCGGAATTTTGGAAAGTTGAAGCTCTATGATTATCATGAACTGCATCGCCTAATTCCAAACATTCTGTTTAACAGGGATCATTGAAATATTATTAAAGGATACTGTAGGACAGGGAGTCGTAGATTTACGACGAAGGGTAAATGATATTTAATGGGTTTTTCTCGGATTTTTTAAAAATATTTTGTTATGGACTTATCTGCATTCTTCATAGCCAGATATATTGTTTTGAAGGTTTAACTCATAACACTGTTAATAATCCATAGCAGCAGCTCTTGTAACATAGGCAAAGGTAATATTGGTTGTTGTAGTGGGAAGAGCGGTTTAAGCGAGTTTTACGTTACTTTTTCTTCCAAATCTCTTGTCATTGTGTTAATGATTATTCGGATTGATGATACGTACCTCATTGATGCGTACGTGATTGATCATGCGTACCTCAAGTGTTAATGATTATTGTTTGTTGACTGACATACTGTGAAAACATGGCAGGAAATAATTCTATGAGTGATGATGGAAATAAATGAACCAAGTGATTTATTCTATTCAGGCTCTGGTGATATCTTGACTTAGGAGGCCAAAGTCTGCAGCTTGGATTTTAAGCATGAGGAATAACGCAGCAAAGACTGATCCAAAATTCTTTCACTTTTAACTTTGAAAAAGCTCTTGCTTTTTCTAAACTTATATCACAAGCCCATTGCAAGCAGAAGATGTACTTCTTCAATTTTCGTTGCTATTCAGCTTAAAAGAAGCAACTATTTTTCCCCCAACAAAACATAAATCATAAATCAACATGCATCATAGGTGGGACACAAAAGTTGCTCTAAATAAGTTACTTCTAGTGTAATTAAACACGCATCACAATAACACAATATTTTTTCTAAAATGAAACATTTTTAAACTGCATGTTTTGTATCAGACACACACAGACTCCTCCTCCAAAATATCTCCTTTAATGTACCACCTATTGTAAATAAAGTATCTTAAATGAGCTCCTAAAAACTTCCGGCGTTGGTCGCTAGGTGCGCATTTCCCTCACCCTTTTAAAAAATATTAAATAAGTTAGGTAACTTTCATTGCTGACCCTCATTATAGCTGAGTTTAGGACATTTGCGAATAAGTATATTTTGTCTCTAAGTAAAACGGATGCAGATGACCTTGATAATGAGAGATTTTTACTGAAAATTGAAGAAAATGAGCAATTACCTCAGGCGCGATCAACCAACATACTACATACACTTGTTATAATTGTATAGAAATAGAAGAAAATGATCTAGATGATGAAAAACAAACTATTATGTAAAATTTGTAAAAATATATTTTTAATTTTTATGCTCCATACTACAATAATTGATACATTATTATGAAATTTCTTTACCATTTATAACTACATATTAGACAAAATAAAACTGCATTTTTTATGAAAATAAAACCAATGAGGAAATGCTCACCCAGCGACTAACATGTGCCAGATCGGATAGTGACCAACGCCGGGTAAAAATCTTTTTTATTATAATACTTTACTAATCATAACAAGTTTAGTCAACTTATAAAAGTAAAGAAGGCAGTTTTTACTAAATTTGTTGGAAATTTAGATTGACATTTTTTTTTTTTTTTTTTTTATAATGAGGTATCTGTAAAATACGTTTTTTCTAAAAACAACATTATATTTACTTACAACGAATTAACATTCCACCATATCACACATATAATTATCTCGTATTCTATTTCCACAATATATTATACTAAACAAAACTTACCACAACTTACTGTCTTTTATTTATAACAGGGCAAAGTAGTTCGATAAATAAATGTTGTTGTAAAAATATAACAAAGGGACAGTTAATAATGATACATTGTTTTTTGTTTTGTTTTTTAAAGAAAATATGTTTATTTTGTAAATATTATATTTAGGAAAACATGCATATAAGTGTAATTTAGTATTTATAGTTTAAACATATCATAATACTTATATAATTGTTTTTTTATACTTTATATCTTTAAGATAATTCTTTTGTAGCTTCTCAGTCTTTATTCCGTGAATCCTGACATCACAGTAGCAACTGTGTAAGTAAATTGTAGAACCTAGAAAAAAATAATCATTATAAAATACCATGAATTGATTTTAGAAATAATGATATAAAAGTAATCATATGAAAATATTTATTATTTTCTAATTAATGGATTTTGAGTTAACCTGTATAATTTGTAATTTTTATATATATATATATATATATATATATATATATATATATATATATAGTTCGTGTATTATATTCCCATATTATTGCTCTAAAGTATCACACCGATTGTTCGTAAGAAAAAATATGTCGAGCCCGCCTTTTAAGGTTTGGATAGGGAATTTGAAAATTTTCAATGTCGCTTTTTGGCTTTGAAAAAAGTAAGTACACAACTTTAAAAAGAAATCGATAATTATCAAACCCTTAAAGAAACCACATATACAGGTTATTATGAAAGATTATATTTGGTATCGAATCTAATCGAGACATTAATGATAGTCAACTTGTTTCATTACTGGAAATATCCAAAAATGGCAATTTTTTAAACCACCAACTCTTAATGCTCCAATGTTTGATGGAAATGTTACCAATTGGCCATCCTTTAAAGTTACCTTTATGTCTTTAAACCATTCTAACCCTAATATTAATAATATAAAAACATTCTAATCATGATCTCTTTAAGTTTAATTGAAACTTAAAAAGTTTATAAGAGAAGTTTTTTTTTTTTTTTTTTTTTTTTTTTTTTTTTTTTTTTTTTTTTTTTTTTTTTTTTTTTTTCATCATCTCTTATCTGTAACACCTTTGAAAGAAAATTGGCGTATCTCACACAAACATTATGTGTAAAATAATAAAGAACTGTAACGGTCTTCGGGAAATGCCTGAAAAGATCCTCGAATAGTAATTTTGTTAATGATATAAATTGTTAACACGGATATAAATATAATTTATAATTTATTATAATATATTTATCATACAAATTATCAAACGAAAAATGTTTATCTGGTTATTTAAAAAAAAATCCGGACCGGTTTTAAATGATATTATTATTTTTTCTAATGATTCATAAATATTTAATTTTAGGCTATGTTTTACTTTATGTATTATCTTTTATTCCTGATTCTTTATTAAATTTGTGGATATTTTCTTTTAGATGGATAGCGAAATTAGAATTTTGTCTTTTAATTGTATGCTCTTATTTATTATTTTACTCTTTGATTTAGAGATCGCCCAGTTTTTTTCCCGTTTATTTGGCTTCATAGTCATTACATTTTAGTTCGTTTACGCCGCTTTTTTGGAAAGAGTCTATTTCGTCTTTAGATGAAGGGAAGTATGATAACAATGGTTTATCTATTTTAAATGCAGGGTTTAAACCTATTTTTTTTAAAATTCCTTTCCGACTTTGGTGGATATTGGTCCGTAATATGGTATCAAAATATATTTCTTCGTGGTAGCTTAATCCTCTGGGGGTTTTATGTATATATTATTATTTTTTTTTTAAATATTCTCAATCGTGATTTTACTGTATCCGTTATTGCTGGCTAAAGTGTATATGGTTAGCATTTTCTTAATGTTTATTTTTTTCTAGAGATTTCCTTGTCTAAAAAATTTAAAGTTTTGTTGTTCTCTAACTCAAAGTGTGAATTTAATTATTAGGTGAATTTCGTTTATTTCGTTAAAAAAAAACAACAAAAAAAAAACTATTGATTTGCCTATTCGCCCCATAACATAGGCATGTCATGCCATCAACATACCGATACCAGTATATGATGTGTTGAGCCAATTTAAATTCATTTATTTTTTTTTTTTATTTTTCTGAGTGATTGATTAATTGATTTCTAGAACAGCAATGATCATATAATCGTCCATTGCTGGAATTTACTATCTTTTATTATTATTATTTTTTTTTTTATCAAAAGATGGGGACCGTGCACTTCGATATTCTACTTTTCTACTTTAAAAAAAAATAAATAAAAATTAACCTCCCTCGATAAATTTATAAAAATTGTAACAAAGACAGGTTACAATAAAATTATATGGGTGATACGAGTTATTTCAAATTATAAAATTCAAAAATGATTTATATGATATATATTAATGTAAATATATATTATTGGTCTGAATGTATTAAATTGGAATAACAGGTGTTGAGATTTAGAACGTCTGATTTTTTTGTTTATTGCGCGATTTTTAAACTTGTATCACTTATATGTTTAATTTTATTGTAAGCTGTTTTTTTCACTGTAAAGGCTAGTACGCACTGGGATTCATTGTTCGGACTCTTTGTCGCTGAGATGCATCTCGGATTCATTTTCATGCATCTGAGACGCTCCGCGACAATGAATCTAGCATTTCGTGTGTTGCGGTTTAGTATTTTTTGAATCTCAACCGGAATGGGATTCTTTTACACAATGTGTCACAACATTGAGTCAGTGCGTACGTGAATCTAGCATCTCGTGTGTTGCGGTTTAGTATTTTTTGAATCTCAAACGGAATGGGGTTCTTTTACACAATGTGTTGCAACATTGAGTCAGTGCGTACGTGAATCTCGAACATAGTGGGCCTCTCACCGTTCTCGCGCATTCATCTTTGTTGTTATCGCTTATCTGTTGATAGGATCAAGTTATGGGGCGATTAACAGCAGAGGTTATTACGCCCTAGCTTTTAGTTTAATCTCAGTGTGTACTAGCCTAATTTATTTATTACATAAATATATATATCGCTCATGGGCAAGAAAAGTGACACAACTGAAAATATGGCACTGTGCTTAACTCCCCGTACAAGTTACCTTTGTGAAGGTGAAGACACAACTGAAATTTGTCGCTGTTCCTGCTTTCACCGATCGCCATCGTAACTTCGGATAAATCACACATAACGCAATTTTGCGGCCGCCCGCTGAGATACCTTTATGTAACTTTTTCTGCTGCAGGCAAACCAAAAACGATCATTATTCTGAAATAAAACGTAAAATGAATTTTTTTGATTTTTTGTCACTTTTCTTGCCCATGAGCGATATATATATATATATAGTCATAACATTACAATAGATAACATTCTATAAACAAAAGGGATTGGACCTTATAATTTAAGTTTATACAAAAATAAAAGGATTATAACTTGTGTACAAAGTTTAGGATTTGTACTATCTATAGTTTTAAATAAAAAGATTAACTCTGTACTGAAATACCATTATCAATTTCCTATAAACAAAAGGGTTAGACTTTGAATTTCCTGTTTACTAACTAAAAGATAACAGGATATTTCTTAATACTAAACAATTCATATCTATACATTATTTAAACAAAAGGAAAAATAAAATAAGAGTCTTTGAATCAGTTTCCTCTATTACAAATAATACTTTTAGCTTCAAAATTACTCAATTAAAATAATAATATTTTAAATCAAAATAATAATTCAAACACTCCTTTACAATAATTACAATTAATAATAATTTCAAAATAAAATACATACTTTTCTATGATCAATCAAAATAATATTTCAAGACAAAATAATAGTATCCTAATATTTATGATAGTGACTTCAAAATATTAATTACAAAATAAATCGGACAGAATATTACTGTGAAATAAAATAATAATTTGAATGATCTTTTACATTATTAACATTGAATATAATATTTTACAACAAAATACAAAAGTCCGACTTTATTAAAATAACTACAGCATTGTCAATTTAATACAGATAATTCTTTCAATATAACATAAACATTACTCCTAATACCATTGCATTTATAATATTTAAAATAAAAGATTTTTAAAACATTTTAATGTTGTTTAAATAAAATTAAATATTTTTAATCATAACCATTATCTGAATCATTTGAGTCATAATCATCCGAGATATCCGAAATATTCACGCGAATGGATTCTTTATCGTCGTCCGAAATAGATTGTTTTTTTTTCCTTTTTTTCCTAGTGGGCCTTTTAATATTGTCAATATGAGTTTTAATTGGTCTTTTGTCTTTTACTAATACATTTACCTTTTTAAATTTGTGTCTACTTTTTATTTTCGCTTGGGTATTTTTCAAATATTCTGTATCTCCTAATTGTTTCTGAATATCTAAAGGGTCTTCTCTATTTTTATTCAATTTTTCAGTCCTTGTTTCTTTTTCTTCATTTATTTTAGATCTAATTAGTTTATGTAACAGTTGGTGGTCCTTATGATATGGTATTTCAATACGTATTGCTCTGTCAGGTCGATGTTTTCGTCTGATTCTAATCTGGAGGTTCCGAAAGTAATTTCATTAGGCGTTAATTTTAATTTATTGTTCAAGGTATGATTATACGCTATTATTGCTAATCTTAATTTTTTTTGTATCGAACATTTATCCTTTTCTTTTCCTATTATTCTTAATAATTCGTTTAGGGTAGAGTGGACTCTGTTCAATAATCCCAAAGAGTTTGAGTGGCTGGCTGAGGTATAATGTAAAATAATATTATTTTCTTCACAAAACTGTTTTACCTAATTATTTTTCATTTCCGTCCCTTGGTCTAATGATATTTGTAGAGGTGTGGGAAAGTATGTCATATAGTTAGTCAGTGCGTTACAAATATTAATTGCGTTCTTTGATTGTAAGGTTTGAGCAAATAAATGTTTCGAAAATGTGTCTACTGCTGTGAAAATTATGGCATTGTTAAAATTAAAAATGTCAATCATTAATTTGAAATTTGGTCTTTATCGATTTACGGTCATACTTTGTAACTTTACAAGTTTCGCATTTATTAATATATTCTGCTATTTTATTTTGCATCCCTGGAAAATAATATTCTTTTTTGAGTTTTTCAAATGTTTCATTTATACCCCTATGTTTAGTTTTGCCTAAATGGTAATTATCTATAATTTCTATTTGTTCATTAGAATTTTCGACGTCATTTACAATTTGTTTATATTTTTTTCAATTTAACCGATGGATATTGCGTTTCTATTATTTGTTGTATTGTTCTAAAATAATCGTCATATAAATTTTCGGTTATTTCGTTAGGTGATTTACAAATTATCCCGTATGTTTAATTAGGTTCGAGTATTTGTTCTAATAATGAAGCGATATCTGATTTAGCATAAATGTTTAATTCGTATCGGCGTTTTCCAAATGGTTTAGTGAAATTAATTTTTGTATTTCCCCTTTTTATAATTATTTGATTTTTTTCTATATTTATACATTTCGTCCTTTTCGTCTTTTTTGGCCCAGTCGTTCTAAGAAATCGAGTGGGTTTTCATTATGGTAAGTCCGCGTATTTAAAATTTCCGAAATTAATTGTTCCCTAGTTCTCGTGTCCTGGTACTTTTTCTTTAAGAATTTTATTATTTCTTTTACTGTATTAAATTCCTTGTCATATACGGCGACTTTAGCTTTTCCAGTTAGTTTATTTAAGATCGTTAAAACAAGTTTAGCTTGGTTTGTATTTTTATGGGTATTATCATCTTTACAATATAAATTATATAAAAATTCGCTATTTCTGATAAAATCAACTAGTTGTAACGGATTTCCGTCATATTCCGGGATTAATGCTAAATCATGATTTTTAATTTCAAGAGCCATATTATTTTCTTTTTCAACCAACGTAGAACCAGTTATTTTTAAGTTGCTTAATTTTTTTTCCAATATATTCATAAAAATGCTAAATTAATATTTTAAATTATTATACTTATTACTAACTTATATTTAAATTACAAAATTACTTTGTAAGACTGGTAAAGACAGACGTACGTTAATCAAAATACATACAACATTTATACGGACAATAAGACAGTAATAGATTCAGTTAATAACATCAAATCCAACGACCCACTGACACATCGACTTAAGAAAAATTTAATTAAAATAATGGAACGCAGAATACCAACAAAACTAACTTGGATCAAAGGTCATAGTGGCATCGGAGGTTACGAGCGAGGAGATCTACTAGCAAAAACGGCTGCTCACGATTTAGAACTTACTTTAGAATAAATCCGCGTTCCCGTTTCATTTATTAAAAAATATATCAAAACAGACTCACTTACTGAATGGGACAAACTTTGGAACAACTCGACCAAAAGGACGACAATTGCACAAATACATCCCAAACATCACGGTACACCCAAACGTACTCATCACAAACTTACACAACTGTTAACGGAACATGGACAGACTAACCACTACTTGAAACGGTTTCATTTGACAAATACAGATACATGCGAATGCGACGGACGGACTCCACAAACATTTCATCACTTACTATATGACTGCATTCTTTATGAACACAAAAGATCAAAACTAATAAAAACAGTACTGATGAATGGGGACACTTGGCCTTCCACCGAAGCAAAACTATACAAAACTTACAAGAAACAGTAAAAGAATTCGCATTAGCAAGTGGAAAATAGACCATCTAGATCAAGAAAGAAGACCACCCCGCATCAAAAACAAGATAAACAATAGAAGACATCTGTTGAAAAATCAACTTGTCTACATTTAGGGTTTTTAAATTTCTATTTCTTTTTATTTGTTTTATGAATCTATTTTCTTTTTCTATTGGATTTTTATGTTATTTGATTTTATTGTAATTTCTTTTTGTTTAATTATGGAATTACTACCTTTTGGTCTTTAAATTATTGTTATTTTTTTTTTTTCTTTTCTCTATGTGTTTATTTTAACTTCAATTAAGAACTTTGATATTTTTGTAATTTATTTAATTTAAAAGAAAAAAAAGATTACACCTGCTAATTACAGGTAGTATGCTAATTTGCATGGAACTTGTAAAAAATATCAGAAATACACGCCCCTTCCATAGGGTTATAAATACGCCCCATATATGGAAGGGAAATAAATAAAAAAGAAAATATATATATATATACATAATATATATAAATATGTTATATATCTATATATATATATATATATATATATATATATATATATATATATATATATATATATATATATATATTTATATATATATATACGAGAATGCGACGGACAGACTCCACAAACATTTCATCATTTACTATACAACTGCACCCTTTACGAACACAACAGATATTTACTGATAAAGACAGTACTGATGAATGGGGACACATGGCCTTCTCAGGTAGCAAAGCTATATAAAAAATATAAGAAACTTTTAGTGAAATTTGCTACATCAATTGGACCTCATTCATAAAGAAAGAAGACCACCCCTCATCAAAATCTAAGAAAAATACCTGAAGACACATCAGAAAATCAACTTGTCTACTCGTTTTTTTTTCTTTTTTTTTTTTTTTTTCTCTTTTTTCTATTGTCTTAGATTTATTTATTTATTTATTTTCAATTATGCCTATTAATAGTTATTTTTGTTCATGATTTTTTTTTTTCTTTTTTTTTATTTTATTTCCTTTTTTATTTTCCCCGTTTGTTCTAATTTCTATATAGAACTTTTACAATTGTAATTCATCTTAATTAAAAATAATATCACACCTGTTAATTGCAGGTAGTATGCAAATATGCATGGAACCTGTAAAAAATATCAAAATAAACGACCTTTCCATAGGGTTACTATGGAAGGGAAACAATTAAAAAAAAAAAAAAAAAAAATATATATATATATATATATATATATATATATATATATATTTTTGAAGAGAAAAGATTTGACCCAGTCGGGATTCGAACCCGAGTTTCCACCTCTCTAGCGTGGCGCCTTATCCAACTAGGCCACCGGGGTCGTATCCGAACCAGGCAAATCTTCCCTCTTCAGTGATCCATAACCCCCGGGCACTCGCAAATCGCGATGTGATTCCGGGGATGAATGTTCAAATTGAACATTACATTTAACCTGGATCTATTGACAATCCGTCACCGTTCTATATATATGTAATTTTTCTTGATATAATTCAATATTATTAAATATATTATTTTATTTTTGAAGAGAAAAGATTTGACCCAGTCGGGATTCGAACCCGAGTTTCCACCTCTCTAGCGTGGCGCCTTATCCAACTAGGCCACCGGGGTCGTATCCGAACCAGGCAAATCTTCCCTCTTCAGTGATCCATAACCCCCGGGCACTCGCAAATCGCGATGTGATTCCGGGGATGAATGTTCAAATTGAACATTACATTTAACCTGGATCTATTGACAATCCGTCACCGTTCTATATATATGTAATTTTTCTTGATATAATTCAATATTATTAAATATATTATTTTATTTTTGAAGAGAAAAGATTTGACCCAGTCGGGATTCGAACCCGAGTTTCCACCTCTCTAGCGTGGCGCCTTATCCAACTAGGCCACCGGGGTCGTATCCGAACCAGGCAAATCTTCCCTCTTCAGTGATCCATAACCCCCGGGCACTCGCAAATCGCGATGTGATTCGAGGGATGAATGTTCAAATTGAACATTACATTTAACTTGGATCTATTGACAATCCGTCACCGTTATATATATATATATATGTAATTTTTCTTGATATAATTCAATATTATTAAATATATTATTTTATTTTTGAAGAGAAAAGATTTGACCCAGTCGGGATTCGAACCCGAGTTTCCACCTCTCTAGCGTAGCGCCTTATCCAACTAGGCCACCGGGGTCGTATCCGAACCAGGCAAATCTTCCCTCTTCAGTGATCCATAACCCCCGGGCACTCGCAAATCGCGATGTGATTCGAGGGATGAATGTTCAAATTGAACATTACATTTAACTTGGATCTATTGACAATCCGTCACCGTTATATATATATGCAATTTTTCTTGATATAATTCAATATTATTAAATATATTATTTTATTTTTGAAGAGAAAAGATTTGACCCAGTCGGGATACGAACCCGAGTTTCCACCTCTCTAGCGTGGCGCCTTATCCAACTAGGCCACCGGGGTCGTATCCGAACCAGGCAAATCTTCCCTCTTCAGTGATCCATAACCCCCGGGCACTCGCAAATCGCGATGTGAATCGCGATTCGAATCCCGACTGGGTCAAATCTTTTCTCTTCAAAAATAAAATAATATATTTAATAATATTGAATTGTATCAAGAAAAATTACATATATATATATATATAACGGTGACGGATTGTCAATAGATCCAGGGTAAATGTAATGTTCAATTTGATCATTCATCCCCGGAATCACATCACGATTTGCGAGTGCCCGGGGGTTATGGATCACTGAAGAGGGAAGATTTGCCTGGTTCGGATACGACCCCGGTGGCCTAGTTGGATAAGGCGCCACGCTAGAGAGGTGGAAACTCGGGTTCGAATCCCGACTGGGTCAAATCTTTTCTCTTCAAAAATAAAATAATATATTTAATAATATTGAATTATATCAAGAAAAATTACATATATATATAACGGTGACGGATTGTCAATAGATCCAGGTTAAATGTAATGTTCAATTTGAACATTCATCCCCGGAATCACATCGCGATTTGCGAGTGCCCGGGGGTTATGGATCACTGAAGAGGGAAGATTTGCCTGGTTCGGATACGACCCCGGTGGCCTAGTTGGATAAGGCGCCACGCTAGAGAGGTGGAAACTCGGGTTCGAATCCCGACTGGGTCAAATCTTTTCTCTTCAAAAATAAAATAATATATTTAATAATATTGAATT
Organism: Euschistus heros; assembly: GCA_003667255.2. Taxonomy (NCBI): domain Eukaryota; kingdom Metazoa; phylum Arthropoda; class Insecta; order Hemiptera; family Pentatomidae; genus Euschistus; species Euschistus heros. The sequence continues at coordinate 115,170 of RCWM02000882.1, forward strand.
ATATCAAGAAAAATTACATATATATATATATATAGATATATATATATATATATAAGTCAAGGTCCGAAGCAGGCTAGTATTAGCCTTAATCCTATCTCTAGTCACAACAAACAATGTACTTGTATAAATAGAGCTGCATCAGAGCAATAAACCAGTTATTCTTTAACAGTCATTACGTGCGTTTCATTATCCCTTTTATTTCTTTTTTTTAAAGTTTAGTTCTTCAGTCTATTTAACTGGTGCCGAAACCCGGGACCACGAGGAGCAGAGGACCGAGGTAGGAGAATTTTTTCTTTTTCTTCTTTTCCGGTCAGAAGAGTGCGGATGGAAGAGAACAGCATCCTGAGGCCACCCATTCTACAGGTGAACAACGGATTGCAACCACTTCCAAAGAGAGACGATGGCTGAGGCCCATGCCAACACACTCGCCTGGCTCAAGGTCAGAACAGCCACTGCTCAGGACCTCAGAAAAGCGGTCTCTGACATAGAGAGGTTCACCGGGGAAACAGGTGAGCTCAATCACTTTATTAAGAGTGTTGATAGAGTGCTAGCGAGGATAGAGGCCAAGAGAGCAGAAGATTTATTGGACGGCCACGACGCGGAATCTCTGCGGGCAGACCTCATTTGCAGGGTGAAGAGGAGCGTCCTGAATTTAATCCAGGCGGATGAAAAAACGCCCTGGGAAGTCATCAAAGAGAGATTGAAGAAGGCGTACGGCGGAGGAAGATGGACGCCGGAAGAAGACCTCTTTCAACTCTTCAGGGAAAGCAGGCATCCTCGGCAGAGCAGCGGGCGCTATGCAGGTGAGCTCCTAATAAAATTCAATAAAGTGACCGATAAAATGAGGGAGACAGCAAGCGCACCGGAGGTAGAAGCAAGGATGGCTTTTGTTGCAACCATCCTTAAGGTGCAGTTAGCTCGAGAAACGGGGAAGAAGGAGAACTTCCCCCGAGACAAGGGATTCGTAGAGTGCGCCCAAGAACTTATGGATATGGGCGCCCGCGAAGAAGAATGCCGGCTGGAACGGGAGGAAGAAAGGAGCTGGACCGAGGTGGTGCACCGAAGACCTCGAGGCCCACCGTGGAGAAGCAGAGAAACCGAGAGGAGAGCCGATCAGCCAAGGAGAGCCGAACTTCGGAAGCCGGGGCCAAGAAAACCGGCTACTGGCAGTAAGAGAGAGGACCGGCGGTGCCACGGGTGCGGCAAGCCTGGGCACTTGGTCGCACAATGTCCCCGCACAAAGTGCTTTGAATGCGGGAATGAAGGGCACATTGCGAGGCAATGCCCTTACATGTTTAGACGGAAGGAGAATCCTCGGGGTGAGCCCATGGAAATCAACAGGGTCTGGAGGAGACAGAGATCACGGCCAGAATCCCCGAGATCTTCTGAGACATCCGAGGTGTCGGATACCGAGAGGGAGGACCCAGGACCAGGGAGCAGCGGAGACGAGGGAACCAGCAGACGGGAGCGGAGCGGCCGGAGGAGAGCGGCACAACCTGGACGTGTGGCGGCCTGAGGAGGGTGTCCGAGGAGAGGCGACCGCATCATTGAGGTACACAACGTGAGGGCGAGAAGCGGCGGTCTGCCTATTATCCGAGTGGAGCGAGGGGTGAGGTGCCTGGTGGACACAGGGAGCTCCAGCACCATCCTGAGTCGGCGAGCGGCGGAGCAGTTTAGTGGCTGCAACGGAGCACTCCAGGTAAGGGCATGTTCCTGTAAGTTGATTACCTTGGGTGGCCCTTGTACCATTGAGGGGGAGGTAGAGATGGGTTTAGAAAAATGGTCGGATAGAGGGGAGAAAACTAGTATGCCATGTAATAGGGGAAATGGCCAAGTCGTATAACGGTATTATAGGCTGTGATTTATTGGAAAAGGTAGGAGCCAGGGTGAGCAATAAAAAGGGGAGGTGGAGTATTAGGATTGGGAAAAAGCGGTATAGGTGTTGCTCGGTGTTAAAAAGGGGTAAAAAGGGCAAATTGGAGTAGTGAACAGGGCGGAGGACTGGAGGGGGAAAATTTTAAAAGAGTTCAATGACATCTTTTTCAAGGAGGGTGATAAGTTGGGCGTCACCGGTAGGGCGGAGCACGAGATACCGTTGAAGGAGGAGCGGGTCACGTACGTCAAGGAGAGGAGATACCCACAAGCGCTCCGTAGGCATATCCGGGAAGAGATAGAGGACTTAAAACGTCAAGGAATCGTGGTTGATAGCACTTCCCCCTACAATAGTCCGCTCTGGGCCGTGAGGAAAAAGAGTGCCCCCGGGGAGGAGAAGTACAGGGTAGTCATCGACTATCGCAAACTCAATGAAAACACCCGGGACGAGAAATACCCCATCCCCAGATTCGAGGACATTTTGGATAGGCTAAGTGGGGCTAGGATATTTAGCACATTAGACTTGAAAGCCGGGTACCACCAGATCCGAATGAACCCCAGGGACCAGTGTAAGACGGCCTTCACCTTCGAGCGAGGTCATTACGAGTTCACCCGAATGCCGTTCGGGCTTAAGAACGCGCCCATTACGTTCCAAAGAATAATGGACGAGCTCCTTAGGGGTTTGGATGAAAGTATGTGCCAGATTTATATGGATGACCTCTTGGTTTTCAGTCAGTAAGTCGGAGGGCGAGCATCTGGCACATCTTAGGGCGGTATTCGGGAGAATTCGGGAGTTTGGCTTGAAACTATCGGCGGAAAAGTCGCGTCTGGGGGAAAGCGAGATAAGTTTCCTGGGGCACACAATATCGGAGGACGGGGTGAAGCCGGATAAAGGGAAAGTAGAGGCCATTGCGAGAATGGAAATCCCGCGGGACGTTAAGGGCATACGGCGGCTGTTGGGTTCCCTGAACTACTATCGTCGATTCATCCCCGAGATGGCGCGGTTCTTAGTTCCGTTAAACAACTTATTGAAGAAGGGCAGGAAAATTTTTATCACACCGGAAATGGAAAATAACATCAGGCGCTGCATGGAGGAGTTGCAGAGAGAGCCGGTATTGGCCTTCCCGGACTTCAATAAGGTGTTTACCGTAACTACGGATGCGAGCGAATACGCGTTGGGGGCGGTATTATCACAGGAGAACGAGAAAGGGGAGAGGCCGGTAGCGTATGCGAGCCGAAGGTTGACGGACGCGGAGACGCGGTATAGCGCGTTAGAGAGGGAACTACTCGGGATTGTGTGGGCTGTGGATCACTTCCGTCCGTATATCTTTGGAAGGAGATTTAGGGTCCACACGGATCATAGACCGTTACAGTGGATTGGTAAGTTAAAGGAATCTTCCGCAAGAGTAACGCGATGGAAGGAGTTCCTCAGCCAATACAATCTCGAGATAGTGTACAAGCCTGGGAAAGATAGGATATACGACAGTTTCTTAGGGAGTGGACACCGGAGGGAGAAGGTGAGGATGAGACGCGCAGTGGTATAGAGGATCCCCAAGAAGACGAAAGCTCCGCTGATGAGAGGCCCTCAGACATGGAAGAAGTAGATGAGATAGTAAATGATAAGAAAGACCAGATCATCTGGAAAACCAGGACTGAGGGTCTCCCAAAGGCGGACTTTTCGAAATATGGGAAGAGCACGGTCGTCACCATTTGGACGGAGCCTGGGATTAGGGAGGAGTCAATGGTGAGACTACTGCGCGGGGTGACTAAGGCGGGAAGGACATATCACCTCTATATCGGGAATGCCACTATATGGGACAGGGTTAAGAGGCTGTGGAAGGAGGAGAAGATAGGGATCGACCGAACTTTTATTAGGTGCCTGAGGTCGGTAGAGGTGGTACAGGACGTCGAGAGGCAGAAGGAGGTCACCCTGTCATACCACCAGGGGAAGACGAACCACCGTGGGACACAGGAGACTCTCCAAGCATTGAAACGGAGGTATTTCTGGTGGGGCATGAAGCGGACGATCCAAGAGGTCATTGGGTCGTGCGAGGTATGCCTCACCACGAAATACGACCGGCATCCCCCAGGGTGGGTGCAGGAAGAGACACCTACGGTAGCGTTCCCCTTATCGGACCTCCAAGTGGATACGTTTAAGTGGCGGGGGTACCAGTGGGTTACTATCTTCGACGTATTCAGTAAATATGCCCTAGCTCATCTCGTGCAGGCCAAATCGGCGGAGGCGGTATTGGGGGCGTTGAGAGGCTGGTTTAGATCATACGGGATCCCGGATCGTATCACGTCGGACGGGGGTCTAGAATTCGACAACGCGTTGGTCAGGGCGGAGGCCAAAGAGTTAGATATTAAGTGGCATATCAATACCCCAGGGCATCCCAAGGGCAGAGGGGGGATTGAGAGGCTTCATGGGACCCTTAGTGACCACCTGCGAATATATCAGGTTGAGAAGGGGCTAGAGCCGGACATCGCGATGGAAAAGGCGGTTGCGGCGTATAACGGTTCCATCCACAGCTCGACGGGATATTCGCCGGTGGAGATCGTCTTTGGGCTCCGGGAGCGACGCCGGGACTTCCGCGACACCGTAGTAGGGGAGGAAATGGTAAATTTTATTACCAACCGTCGTTGGGCATTCGGTAAGCTATGGGGGAAGGCGCGTGAGCGCATACTCAAAGAAAAGAGACATAGGGTTGAGAGGGAAAACGTAAAGGTAAGGGATGTAGCGGGGAAAATCAAGATCGGGATGGTCGTCTATAGGAAAAAGAGTACAAATCGAGGGAAAGAGATTTGTAGGTATGAAGGGCCATTCCGGGTAGTTTGCATTAGAGAGCACAACGTGGTGACGCTGGAGAGCGTCAAAGAGCCGCGGAAGCGGAGAAATGTGCATGTGGAACAATTGAGAATTCCTATTGAGGAACAGGTTATACCCTGATCTGTGAGTGGTCCGTTGCCAGCAACGGAAGAAGAATTTTTTTATTTTTGTTTTTTTTTTTTTTTTTGTTTGTTTGTATAAAAATGTTTTTTTAAATTTTGGGAAAATTTTGTTCATGTGAAATTAATTTTATTGTATATAGTAGGGGTAATGTGGAGATGTAAATAAGAGGAAAGAGATTTATTATTTTTGTACAGAGGAAATTTTTTGTTTTGTGTGTGTGTGTGAGTGTGCGTGTGTTTTATTTTAAAAGGAGTTCATTTTAGTTTTGGATGAATGTTTAGTTGTAAGTTAAGTTTAAGTATTGTTTTTATAATGTAAATAAAGTTTTACTTTTGTACTATGTTAGGTTAAGGATTATGGTGTAAAGTTTTCTTTTATTGTACTTTGTATCATAGAGAATTAAGATAGTAGTTTTAATATGTGTAGAGAATTAGTTGGTAGAACTATGGACAGGATAGGATTAGGTTGTTTATGTATCGCTATCTGCTTCGGCCTTTGACCATGAGGAGATTAGTCTCTGGACTCCTTAATACCGTATTGGTATTAAGTGCCCAAAGTTGAAGTTTATGAAGGATGGTCATAAACTGGCGGGGGGAAGTCAAGGTCCGAAGCAGGCTAGTATTAGCCTTAATCCTATCTCTAGTCACAACAAACAATGTACTTGTATAAATAGAGCTGCATCAGAGCAATAAACCAGTTATTCTTTAACAGTCATTACGTGCGTTTCATTATCCCTTTTATTTCTTTTTTTTAAAGTTTAGTTCTTCAGTCTATTTAACTTATATATATATATATATATATATATATATATATATATATATATATATATATATATATATATATATATACTTAATATGTATTAAATAAGTGAAAGTAATTAAGAAATAAGTATAATATAATTTCACGTACGCACTGACTTAATGTTGCGACACATTGTGTAAAGAATCCCATTCCGGTTGGGATTCAAAAAATACTAAACCGCAACACACGAGATGCTAGATTCATTGTTGCGGAGCGTCCGAGATGCATAAAAATGAGTCCGAGACGCAAAGAGTCCGAACAATGAATCCCAGTGCGTACCTGCCTGTATACAATGTTTAGATGCAATGAGTCTGACACATGAATCTGAGCGTGTGCGACAATGAGTCCGAATAAAGAATCTCAGTGCGTACTAGCCTTAAGGCATGATTATGAGAACAATATAGTCTCGTTAAGTAGCCAAAATAGTTGTTTTTATTAAATGACTGGATCTCAAGAACCTTACTTAGCATATATATATATATATATATATATATATATATATATATATATATATATATATATATATATATATATATATATTATTTGTTGTGCACATAAATCTTTTATTTGTTTCCTAATACATTCTAATAACATCTATAAATGAGAAATAAATAATAGGATTTTCCACTGCAGTGAATTTCTTTTTTTACGAATTTCCCTCTCTATCTTCCCCCCTCCCTCTTCATTCTCATTTCTTCATACAATTTTACCTCACTGTTCCTTCTCACCACTTGGTTTAATGATTTATATAATTTAAAACCGTTTAAAGTCGCTAACCTCCTCTCTTTAACCTATTGTTGTTAGGTCTTTTCATTTCATGATTGTATATCAAGTTAATTCTAGTTCTTCATTCTTTTTTTTCCCAATTTTTTTTTTTTTTTTTACTTATATCAATTTATTGAAATTTACAGCTGTACAATTATATACATTACGTTAATGGGCTGATAACGATTACAATAACATGTCAAAGCTTGAAAATAACTACTCATCAGGAGCACTTTAATGAAAATTCTACACTAGGAGATCTCTAGGCCATCTTCTTTTCAGACGCCTCGGAGGATTATCGGGAATGGAGTGGGAAGCAAGTTGAGAAACTAATGGATTTGAGTGGTTATGGAGCTTACTGTGAGAGGACAGGTATCTGGTATGGGCCAACTCAGCAAAAAATGGAACATTAAGGTCTTTATGAGTACGTTTATTTGTAACAAAGTAAGGAGCATTAAGGATTTTTCGAAGGATTTTGGATTGTAAGGATTAGATACGGGAAGAATTAGAAGGTTTAGTTGAGCCCCAAAGCTCAACTCCATATGTTCAAATAGGTCTGATAACTGTCATGTAAATGAGTCTTTTGTAACAAATTGGAAGGTTTGAACGTTTGTCTAGTAAATGTTGAAGAAGTCGAAAACGAAGAGCAGTTTCCTGTCGTTTTAGCCTTGTATGTGGATTCCAAGTTAAACGTTTGTCCAAGTGGAATCCTATATTTGGCATTTTTTAAATTTCTTTTTGCTGTTTTGATTCACACTTTTGATCACCATAAATCTTATTTATATTAACTGTATTTTATTTTACACTTTTTTTAAATCCAGCTATTTATATACAAAAATTCATAATGTTTATAGAACCCATTATATTTCATTTAATTTTTATTTTATTTACCAATGTATAATTTATCTAAATTTTTTCAGATCATTTAAAATAATTTATTAACATTTTTCATTTTATCTACTTGTTTATTTTATTATTATATAGTTTAATTTTTTTAAATATAATGTTTGACATTTCTTTGTTTATGTCCTGATATAGCCAAACGTTTGTAAATAAAATAAATTATATAGTAGTGAAATGGTAATGGATGCAGTTAAGTAACTAAACACGTTAAGTTTTTAAATAAAACACTTTATGTTTGGAGTGGTGACGTTTCGACTACATTGACTATATATTTCATTTGCCTAGGATTTGTTATGAGTTGGAGGCTTATTCGTATCAACATATTCTATGGAGGTGACGCAAGCCATGTGATCCAAGATGTCCGACATGTTAAAAATTTCCATATTCAAAAATGGGTCCAGAAGGTATTCATTTATCCAAACCAAGTCTATTATAGATCTTCCTTTGGTTGTGATGAATGAGAATTTCCCCGGTCTGTCCGATACACTAAGACCATTGCCAAGAATTATTCCCTGTGATTCCAAAGCTACGACTAGAAGTTTGCCTTGCCTGTTTAATTGGTTGTGGCAGAAAAATCTTTTGCCATAAAGTTATGTACCCTCTAAGACCTCCTTATTAATTTCTTATAATGAAAAAAAAAAATAATGTTTGTTAACTTTGCCGAAATATTTCTTGACTGATTCCACTCAACATCTCTTTCAATAATAATAAAGATTGTATAGTTAAAACACTAATACGTCAAAAACTGGGCAGCACAGCAATGATTTTCACAATAAGCCACATCAAGTAGTAATTACTAATTATTCACAAACCTTTGTTGACTCACTTGTCTTTAACCTTCCGGCGCACAGTGGGCAAAAAATCCATTTCGGTGGCCAAAATTATTTTATTGCAGAAATATGTTTTAAATGACGTCTGATATACGGGAAAAATATTTAAAAAAAGTTCATGAAAGTGGAAGAGTTCATAATAAATTACTGAATTGTCGACCTAAAATGCAAGGAGTACGGTTAAATGAAATGGCTGTAAGTCCTCAATTGTTGGTGATATTTCTTTAATATAATATCATACAAATGAGCTGTTTCTATATATTAACACAGAAAAATCATGTACGATCGATTATTTCAAAATTAAGCGCATTTTTGAAGACTTATTAAAAATAAGTCTTCAAAAACTAAAAGTAAAATTGTTGGAAAAATAGTCAGCATTTAAAAGGACGATGGAGTACGATGTCGAAACTTATATCACGTCGATGTCCATTATTTTGTGTTAATGAAATCCCAAAAATCATATCCGTTTCGATCCGTGCCTCATTATTACCCCCCTCCAAATCGCAACCGTTCCTTTTTGTAAATTATTACTTCACACTTTTTTAGATCTGGTGGTGATTTTTCAGGTACATGATGTAATTTCAGAAAACGATGTATGCTCTTGATGATGTTTGTCATGATGTACAAACATATACAACGTGTTATAGGCAATAAATTGCTTCGGTCGCCGAAATGATTTTATGTACAACATGCTGTAGGCAAAAAAAATATGTTCTAAATGAAGTGAAACTAACGGAAAAAAAAATATTTAAAAAATTTAAAGCGGACTAGCTAATAGTTAAAAAAACTTTTGATTTCTTAACATACTTCCAAAGAAAAAAAAAAAAAACAAATACCCTACTACCTTAATGATCAATGACTTCTGTTTTGATGGTAGGTTTTGTTTTAAAATAATGTAAAATAAACTATTTCGGTATAATAGGTGAATAATATTGATTTTAGTTTAGGAGCTTGAGTTTTATTGAACATCAAGTTATAAATGTCATCCATTTCGTCTTTAGTAGCTTTCAATGCTGCATCGATAATTTCACCTCTCTTTATTTCGTGATTTTGCTTTAAATTAAATGTCAACATTTCAGAGAGGCTCATTTCTAATGAAGATATATTGGCCCTAACGACACTTCTTTTTCGACGTTTCGTTCTTTCAGAACATTCACTATAAGCTTTTTGTTGGACATCCGTGATTGCGATCGCCTAGGTCACTTTGACTGGAAGTAGACGGACCTGCTGGTAAATCATCATCCTTCGTTGTCAAATAAAAAGTGGTTTCTAGCCAATCCGAATGTTTTTTTAACGAAACACACTTTATTATAATTGCTGGATACATACCTTGATTTTAACTGACCGAGAATACCTTTAAGATTTATTGAAAGTTTTTCAGGTTCTAATCCCAACTGCTCAGATACTCTCTGACGAAACTGAATATAATCCGCTTTAGTATCATCGAAGAAACAATCATTCAATTTTCTTTAACTCCACATTATAAAAAGAACTTTTAAATACTAGCACTGTTAGATAACACCGAATTGATTGACGGTAGCAGAGAAGTAATAGCATATGTAGTAAACAAATGAAATCTAACAAGAGCAACAAAATAACTGCCTAAATGTAAATAACAACTACTCCATGTCTTGACAGGATTTATAGTATCTACCGATAAATGTAAAAAATTTTACTTTTAGTTTTTTAAGACTTATTTTTAATAAGTCTTCAAAAATGCGCTTAATTTTGAAATAATCGATCGTACATGATTTTTCTGTGTTAATATATAGAAACAGCTCATTTGTATGATATTATATTAAAGAAATATCACCAACAATTGAGGACTTACAGCCATTTCATTTAACCGTACTCCTTGCATTTTAGGTCGACAATTCAGTAATTTATTATGAACTCTTCCACTTTCATGAAAATTTTTTAAATATTTTTCCCGTACATCGGACGTCATTTAAAACATATTTCTGCAATAAAATAATTTTGGCCGCCGAAATGGATTTTTTGCCCACTGTGCGGCGGGCGCGTGGTTGAGACACGCGGCTTTTCGGCCGCCTTCGATTTCTTTTACTTTTCAGGTATATAAATGTATTACTTATCGCTGTTTTTCAACGGATACATGAGGAACCAACATTACATTATATATATATTTTTTTAATTCTTTCTTTTTTTTATAGGAATAAAAATCTTGACTATCGATATAAATTATTTCAGTTATCTTATGCCATTTTTATTAATCTAATACATATAAAAAATAATTATAAAACAAAATGAATAAGGTTCAATTCAGTTGAAACAAGGTAAATCATTCTATGTAGGGAAGAATCAAATAGTATATCAAGTAGTAGTAGTAGTAGTAGTAGAATCAAGTAGTATTTACACAACGAGACAGAGGGAGAGGAAGAGATGGAAAGCAGAGAATAAATAAAATTATAATACCAGTGAAATTAAACGTCATCATGCTGTTCTTTAGATTAGTGTGGTGAACTATAACATCAATAATATAGGGGAAAATTATAGCAGAGAAACAGTAAACATCTCTAGAATATTGGCGAGCAGCCCCTTTATTAGGGCCTGGAAAATTTTTTACTAAATGTTTTGGTTAAGTTTTGGTGACAGCTGAAATGGATTCACTTGTCCACAATGTTTCTTCATCTTTGCCAATAAAAAAACAAAAATTCTCTACAACATCTATAATCTAATGTTCTTCAAGAGGCAGTTCCTCCTCAACACCTCTATCCAAATCAACTTCTGATTCGCTGTCATGCTTGGCCCTCTCAATTATTTTTGGATCGTCCGAATCCTCATAATACTTCTATCTCCCCTTAAGCTTCCTCCTCCTCCAGTTCTCGAAGAATTCTCAGAATATCTTCCGGCTTGCTGTAACGTTCCCTGTGTGAGAGAAGAATTTGCAAATTTTTGTCTGATTTTTGAGAAACAAAAATATATATTAAAAAAAAAAACATATATATATCTGGCTACAATTCATAATATCACAGTGAATAAGCGATATAATTGGAAAAAAAATATGTGGCGGCACCACACACTGAAATGTGTTAAAATCTTTTTTGTTTGTTTAGTTAGAATAATTTTAAAAGTTAAATAAAATAGTTAGTATAAAATGTTAAAAGTCAAAAAAAAATAATATTTTTGTAAGAAGCTGGCAACACTGAGTGCCGTGATAACCTAATATAACCTCGATAGATAATGTAATGTGTTAATTAGATTAATAAAGATTATTTTTCGTTTTTTGTGAGTGAGTTTTTGGTTTTTTGTATAACTACAAAAAATAAGACCAACCACAATTGGTGACCCCGACGTGATTTATGAAAATTAATTATGGAAGAAGATAAAATTAAAACTTCAAAAACCATTGAAAAGGTAAGTGTTAAATTACCACCGTTTTGGAAGGACAAACCCGAAATCTGGTTTTGCCAGGCAGAAGCCCAATTCGATCTCGGCGGAATTACTAAGGAAGGTACGAAATTTAATTACCTAATAGCTCAATTAGGTCTTAAGATAGTTGAAAACATATTCGACATTATCTCATCTACTGAGAACAACAAATATACTGTCGCCAAAGGTAGACTTTTAAATATATACCGAGAAAGCGAGGAAAGAAAAATTAAAAAGGTTGTTAGTGAATTAGAAATGGGAGACCAAAAACCTAGTCAATTACTTCGGAAAATGCAAGGTTTAGGAGGTGACGAATTTTCCGATAAACTGCTAAAAACATTATGGCTGGATAAACTTCCAACGGAGATAAGGAGTATCTTGACAATTTCGGATGGTGATTTAAATAAATTAGCCGAAATTGGTGATAAAATATGGGATATCAAACCCACGCGAGATATAAATGCAGTTCATTCTAAAGGATCCTAACTCGAGTCGATGCTGGAAGAACTGAATAAAAGACTATCAGCCCTTGAGTCTAGATTATCCCGAAATTCTAATAGAGATAACTCGTCCTCTAGGTCACGTAGTAACAGCCGAAATAGACGTTTTAATCCAAGAGGGAAGTATTGTTTTGGCCATTATCGTTACGGAAAGAAATGTATACCGTCCAAGTGTACACCTGAATGTAAAGGGAAACTCCTCACAGCAGACACAGAACTGACCAACTGTGCTGCTGTAAATATTGTAGGTCAACAACATCGTTTGATCTTACAAGACAAAAATACAGGTATTTAATTTCTTGTTGATAGTGGCGCTGATGTATCCATTATACCAGCGAATAAATTTAAAGCAAATCAAGATACAGGAATAAAATTATTCGCTACCAACAACACTGAGATTCCTACATTCGGAACCAAAATTCTTCAAATTGACCTGGGACTCAGACGACAAATGGAGTGAAATTTCTTTCTGGTTAAAACGAATAAAGGTATCTTAGGTGCTGATTTTTTGCACAACTTTGGATTACTGATTGACCTCAAAAACAAAAAACTTATTGATAACAGTACAAAGCTAACTGTTACAGGTGAGGTAGTTGCAATTGAGGAAATGGAATCATTGAGTTCTTTCAAAGTCACTTGTCAATTCTCACAACTGTTAAATAATTTTCCAAATTTAACCAAACCATTTTCATTGAAGGTAAATGCAAATCATGTGGTAAAGCACCACATTGTTACTAGTGATGGACCACCTGTTTTTTGCAAACCAAGGAGATCGTATCCAAAGAAGTTGCAAGTTGCTAAACAAGAATTTCAGAGCATGCTTAACAATGGAATTATTCAACCTTCCAGTTCACAATGGGCAAGCCCTCTGCACTTAGTGACGAAGAAAAATGGTCAATGGCGAGTATGTGGAGATTATAGAAGATTAAATGACAGAACACTACCCGATAGGTACCCCATTCCGAGGATAGAGGATGTAAGTCAAATCCTAAATAAAACAATTTTCTCAAAGTTAGATCTTTGCCAAGCGTATTATCAAATACAGGTTAATGAAGATGATACAAAAAACAGCTATTATTACACCATTTGGATTGTATGAATTTAATGTTATGCCATTCGGACTGCGCAATGCGCCTAGTACATTCCAACGTTTTATTAATGAAGTTTTGAGAGGACTGGATTTTGTTTCGCATATTTGGATGATAAACTTATTGCCTCTGCAGATGCTGAAGAACATAATCATCACTTATCACAAGTCTTTCAACGACTCAGCCACTATGGACTGCGGATTAACATCAGTAAATCAGAATTTGGCGTAAAAAATATAATTTTTCTAGGTTATCTTATTTCATCAAAAGGTACAAAACCTGATCCCGAAAGAGTAAGTGCCATTGTTAGTCACAAATTACCAGTAACTATAAAACAACTGCGATCTTACTTAGGAATGCTGAACTTCTATCGCAGGCATCTACACCATGCTGCAAGTAATTTAGCGAATCTTACTTATTTTCTTAAGGGTTCTAGGAAAAATGATAAAACTAAGATTGCATGGACACCAGAAACTATTGAAGATTTTGAACAGAGTAAACAAGCCTTAAGTAATTCAACTCTATTAACATACCCAAATCCTGATTGTGAACTATCACTATTTGTAGATGCATCCGACTTAGCAGCTGGAGCTGCTTTGCAACAATGGGAAAATAATTCATGGAAACCTATTGAATTTTTCTCCAAAAAGTTTTCTGAAAAACAGCGAAAATATTTAACATATGATCGAGAACTGACAGCCATCTTTATGTCAATCAAGTATTTTAAATATTTGTTGAAGGGAAGGTCATTTGTAATATACACAGATCACAAGCCTTTGACTTATGATTCAAACAGAAGAACGACAAAGCATCACCTCGCCAACTTCGACAATTGCAATATATTTCCCAGTTCACAACAACCTTAGTTCATGTCTTAGGAAAAAACAATATGATCGCAGATTACATGTCTCGTTTAGAGGAATACTCTGCAATTGATTACACCAATATAGCAGAAGCGCAAACGCATGATGAAGAACTACAACAACTTCGAACTTCTGCATATACTGGTTTGATTTTTAAATCCTACCCTCCTGAAAATGGAAGCCAATTATGGTGCGATGTTTCAACAAAGGATATTAGACCATATATTCCAAAAGATTTGCGTTATAATATATTCAAACATTACCATAATATGTCACACCCTGGAATCAGAGCTACGGTTAAGCTGATATGTTCTAAAACAGTTTGGAAAAACATGAAAAATAATTTGCGCTCATGGGCAAACGCCTGTATTGCGAGCCAAAAAAGCAAAGTTTTCAGACATGTGAAGACACCACTTCAGAAATATCCAATAGCAGACGAAAGATTTGCCACCGTTCATATAGACCTAATTGGACCCCTGTCACCGTCTGAAGAATATACCCATTGCTTAACGTGCATCAACCGAATTACTGGACTGAAGTTATTCCCTTGAAAGATACGTCAGCTGAAAATGTTGCACAGAATTTCTATCAACATTGGATCTGTCGGTTTGGAATACCTGCCACCATAATTACTGATCAAGGCAAACAATTCAAATGTGAATTATTTAAACTAAGGACTTGCTTGAATGAAGATGCCTCAGCGACAACAGCAGAAATGGTATATGGAATGCCTTTGAGACTTCCAGGTGGTTTCTTCGAAACACCCAAGCCTAGTTCAGATTTGCCAACATTCGTCAGTATTCTACGCCAGCAGATGGACCGTCTGCGCCCAAGAACAGAGACACATAAAAACAAGGTAACTACTTTCATCCATTAAGACTTGTCAAACGCCACACACGTGTTTGTTAGAGTGGATCACGTAAGGAGAAGCTTAGAAAAACCATACGAAGACCCGTATATGGTCATTCGACGATCAAACAAGTATTATACATTAAAAATTAAAGGTAAAGGAGTAAATGTATCATTCGATCGGTTAAAACCAGCTCATCTTTTATGTGACGATAGCGATTTAGGATGGGAACAACCTATTAAACCAGCTACTGATGAACCAAAAGATCCTGTGCAGCCTAAAGCAGTTTTGAAGAAGACACGCTCAGGAAGATTAGTGCGTTTTCCCACGCGACTCCTTTCGTAACAAAGTTACTGGGGGGAGAGTGATTTTAACACATTTCAGTGGCGGCACCACACACTGAAATGTGTTAAAATCTTTTTTGTTTGTTTAGTTAGAATAATTTTAAAAGGTTAATAAAATGGTAAGTATAAAATGTTAAAAGTCAAAAATAATATTTTTGTATATAATATTTTTGTAAGAAGCTGGCAACACTGATTGCCGTGATAACCTAATATAACCTCAATAGATAATGTAATGTGTTAATTAGATTAATAAAGATTATTTTTCGTTTTTTTGTGTGAGTTTTTGGTTTTTTGTATAACTACAAAAAATAAGACCAACAATAAGACCAACCACAAATATATACTACATTTTGGTTGAATGGCAAGAAGAAACAGTTCACGAAGAGGAGCGCGGCGGCAATCTGGCCGCCTTTAAACTCAACCTTGGAACTAACTGACACAGACTGTTTACAAAGAACAGGTATTACCGACCCGTTTCCTGTTGCCTAATGTACTGATATAGGAATACCGGTGGGCCTTGCAGTGCTGAGCTGGCTTATTGACAGTCTTAAATATTTTTTTTTTAAATACGGCCAAATTGCCGCCCGCGCGCCCGCCGGAAGGTTAAAAACATATATATCGAATTTTTCGTAAATATTTTCATGGACATAAACTATCAAAGTTTGAATTCAGTATCTGTGGTGGTTACAGAAGTAGACATCAGCTAGGTAGTAGACATCAGAAAGGTTCGTTGCAGTAATTTTAATTATAACTAAAATTATTGATAATACATTGTAATTTGTTTGAAAGTAGTACTTGAGTTCTCAATTGTGATTTTTAAGGGTGTTGGAGAAGTTTAATATTGTGTTTGTTTTGATAAAGTTGTATCAACTATTGTAGGTGTTTTAATAACATAGAACTTAAAAACAGACGATCCCAAATAAAACAGAGGTGAGAAGTTAAAATTAAGCTTCTTTAAGTTTTATTACGCTTTCTTTTTTAATATTCGCCCTTTTCGTTTCTTAATAATCTTCTTCCTATTGTTTTCCTTTTCAATACAATTAGTTATTGAACCTCGAGTATAAACTCATGTTTCAGGTACCTAAACTTATGTTAAGGTATGCATTGTAATTTTTTATTTTTCTTAGTAATGTAAGTAATAGCATTTGCATAAATATGTGCATATTGTCCAGATTTTATTGCATATAATCAGTACCTGGCTAAAGCATTTCTATGCAGACATACATATTCGTCTATTGATGCATATAATGTACGTTGCCATTTCCTTTACTTTTCAAAAAAGTTAATATTATAACTTTTAATATAACTATATTGCACTTTTAACTATGAAAAACATGTGCTTCATTAGAATCTCAGGATAATCCGACCTTTTGGTAGTTCCTCCCTAACCCTTGGTGGTAGTACTCCATAAGAGACGGGATTTGTAAGTTTCTACTGTAGGTTCTTTACTTATCATCATGATAAAAAAAATAACTTATCTGACTATGGAGTTATTTTTATAATTTTTAATGTTTGATTTAGTGTATACGTAAATATTTTTCTTGTTAGTATAAATATTGTTTATTGCAAAATCCAATCTATCTAGTTATCGATTCCTTGATTTGGTATAAAAAGTTCGTTGTATAGAAGGATAATTTAAAGAAAACAAAAACCAAATATTCCCAATACAAATGTTGCTTGATGTAAAAATTTAACATCCATCAGAATTTCTGAAACAGCGTTTCTATCAGAGTTGGGGAAAATTTAATCATGAACAAATTTTACCCAACTATGGTTTTAATATAAAAAAAAAGTTGTTGAAGACATAAATAAAATTTTTATAAATATTATTTAATTCATCTACATACGGCCATCAAGGTCTCCAAGTTGACCGGGTACATCCTGACGGCAGTGAGGGTGACTCCTTTCCTAGCCCTTATCATCATCATCTGGGCCGCCTTCCTGAACTTAACATCAGCCTTGTACCAGTCACTGCTGAACACGGCGAACTGCAGGTCTGAGCTCTGTTAAAGAAAAAAAGAATTCTTCATATATTACCAAAACGAGACTCAAATAAATTGCGACTTATAATAATATAATAACTAAAACAATATTACTGATCATGAACGAGGCTCTAGTCAAACTAATAAACAAGATACTAACACATTACGTAACATATTTTATATACAATATACTTTCACCTAATCAGTTCTGATTCAGAACAAAAAAAAGTACAATAGATGCTCTCTACGATACTAAAATGAATATTGAAACTGCACTACTTAGAAAATCAAATTGCCTTATGCTCTAATTAGATATTGTCGGAGCTTTTGACAATTCCTGCATACTTTCATTAACCTTTATAGTTTGAAATTAAAATCCAACCAGGTGAAATCTATAAAATTATTTCTGTCGCACTAAAAATTGTTGCCTTATCAAAATATCGGTTTCTTCCTTTTTGATATAGGGTGTAAAAATCGGGGGCTTAGTTTTTGCTGGAGGTTTTTCAACGATTTGAAATTTATTTTGACCTTTCAGGTTTATCAAATAAATCGTACCATTGGTTCTGTGAAATATCAGTAATTTAACCTACAAATACTATAGCAAAAAAGATAAATAGCATAATATATTGAAAAAAGTATTATGTGACAGCCGAGAATATCTCTATTGATATGGGTCTAAGCAATGTTAATGCAGTCTATAAGCCGCTAAATCTTCTTCCTAAAATGTCTCTGTTCATCTGAATTACCAACTTGATAATATTATTATTAATAATAGAATATTAAATCATACTTTCACGTAAATTTCAACCACCTAATCATTGGAATAGTACCGGGTTAAGAATTACAGTTTTGCTTGAAAATATCCATAAATATTGTGTGAAAATAATTCTCAACTGCATGGTACAGTACAAGATTTTTATCGTTAAAAAATAAAACTTCAATTATTATTAAACCTATCTAGTTCATTACTTCTTAGAGCGGGTGATGCCGCGACTGGAGATGCTAGTATAAAATAGAAATACATTCAATTGGGTACAAAGACATAAACTATGACAATATCGAACGTGAACAAACTAAAAAACAACGTTTACACCCCGCAGTACACTCAAAACTTTTACAATACATGGACGAACTAGTTGAACCCACTTTAGAAACTGATATCATGGACATACACACAGACGGAAGTAAACCAGAAGACAGTGTAGGATGTGCCATTACGACTGAACAAAACGAAATTTTCCACAAGGAATTGTGGAGCCCAAGTAGAGTTTCATTGATAGTAACATCATGACTTAGAGCAAAATATCGTGAACAGTTGACAACAAATTTATCCCAAATTCCTCTGAATGCGGCAAACTTGTCTATGTTTTACGTTCTTCCCTCATTCTTTTATCATCAAATATGCAGTGTTCAAGAAGAAACTGAAACCTCATTGTGCCCCAAAAAACTGGAGGGCCATACATTCTTGAAAATATTTCTTTAATGTACAATCTTTCAGAGCTCCACTCATCAACAGAAGACCGAGAAAAGCTCTGAATTCTAATTAATTGGTATGTGAAATAAACGATTCATCCCCGGAAATATTTTTGCAGCGTGCTCGATCTAATTCCTCATTGGTATGCCGAACTATTTCTCAGAGGGTTTTACAAAATTTTTGCTATAAATTCAGTCTCATAAAAAATTATTTTAACGGAACTTCTAAACCGTGTTATTTTCTCAACTCCAGAAAAAGACAACTTCAAGGACGTCTACAGATCCTGGTAATGAAATAATCGAAAAATCAGTTCCACAACCTTATGCTACATTTACTTAGGTATACAAAAATAACGAAAAAAAAGAAAAGAAAATCATAAGATTTTAGGGTATTTTCCACGTTTGCCCCACTGTGTGCCGTACGTTGGCAAGGAAATAACAAAGAAAAAATGTGACCCATGTTTACCTATCCAAGTCTCTAAGCAGCAACTGTTATTAATATGACTGAGGTTACCAGACCCAAAGAATGAAAATAAGACTAAAATTAGTTTAGTATAATATTGCTGCTTTAAATTAATACCTGCCAAATACCCTTTTTTCACGTGATTAATGCTTTATAGTTAAATTATAGCCTAAAAATGTGATAAGGTCAGATTCGACCAGACCGTAGTAAATGTGTGATCAGATATCACCGTAGGAGAGGAGGGTTTGAATTAAAGAAAGATTAATTTAAAAATTGTGAAGATTTAATAATAGTGTTTCAACCATTAGTGTTGACACTTAAACGTTTTTTATTTTATTTTTATTTATTCTCATTTTTTTTTCCAGTTTATTCGCTTATTTCAGTTTTTGTTATTTGTACTTTTAGGTAAAAGCTATTGACACTTAAAAAACAAAACAATTATATTAAAAAAAAAGCCAGCTAAAACCTTGTATGCATATAATATGTTTTTTAGCTTAATGTATGATTAATTTTAAAATAAACACCTCTTCTCCAGGGTTACTACAGAAGAGAGAAAAAAATATATATACATCATGCTGAAACCAAAGTTTTATTATTTATGTTTTAGTTATTTAGTTTTTCAGTTACTTTAGTTTGTTAATTATATTTTAGTTTAAGTTTGAGATATTCTTTTTTCAGTTATGTATCAATTAATATTTTGATAAGATAATAGGAAAAAATAATTTAATATTATCTTACCGCCGTTTCAATGAAAGAAGAACCAAAACAGAATATGCAGACTTCGGTGGATTGATAAAACAAATACAAAAAACAGCGAAATACGAACATTGGGTCTCCACTATGGCCCTGAAATGTTGATAATTTAAATTGAAAAATACAAAAATTTAATTCGTAGATGGACTTAAAAAAAAAATCTTGTTTTAAATGCATTACTAACAAATAGGAACTGGAAAATTGCTACTATCAATGTAGAAATCCCCATTCCAAGGATCATAGTCAGAAGAGGATTATAAATACTTCTTAATTCATCTGAAAATCTGAAATTATAAAAAAGTTTGTCAATTTAGGTAAGTGTATAATATACAGAGATAAATGTTGACCAATTATAAAATTTACCTCAAAAGTTTTTGGTGATCTTTAAAAATTCTGTAAAGTTTTAAGTATATCATTTCGCTGTTTTCAATGCTAGTTTCCTCATATTCATATTTTATCTTTAAAGCCGAAACGTGTGATCTTAGCAACTCAAATTGAGCATAAAGGCACATCAGAAGTTGAAAATAAAGACTCATAAACAATATTATGAAAGCACCACACCACATTACCATAAGTCCTTCGTAAAAAAGAACTATTTCATAGCAAGGAGAAGTGTCCATGGGCAGCGGATACCAACCAGTCGACATCTTCCTTCTGCCAGTCTTGACCGCCGACATGCTGCCAGTGTGGTAGAGAATATAGTCGACAGAAATACCAGAAAAGAATACTATAAAAGACGAACCGAAGGAAAGACCGAAGAAAACTATAAAACAAATCCTGTTGCAAAGTTTGCTTATTCTGCTAAATATGAATTTAACTGTTTTTCGGTTGATATCGGGCATAGTTTTTTCTAGAAAATCTTTTCTCATTAAGTTGTATAACTTGCACATGCTCTCGATGTTAAACCAGAAAACAAGGTGTTTACACAAAGCCTGAAGGGGAGGCAAGGCATGGAAATTTAAAATTGTAGCTTTCTGAATGTCGATTTCAATAGTTACGAGTGCTACGTACTGGCAGATGATGGACGGCACTAATAGCAATACAGTCGTTAATAATTGGAACTTCAAGATCCAGTTCTTCTTCCCTGTCGTCCTGAAGTCGTTGATGATCTTCCACAGCCCGGAGATCTTGAGATATCTAACACTTAAGCCATCGAGGATATCTGAGTCTTTGATATAAGCTTGGTGGCCCATGGTTCACTGTAAGAATTTAACTGAAATATCTGAAGCGCATGGCAGGCCTTATATACAAACCCTTCCTAACGAATACAGTTTCTTATTAATGTTCCAATTACCAAAGGGATTAGAATCGTAATAATTGATTCCTTGTGAGCGCTGTCAATTAATTTGGAAAATTCATCTTGTTTCTTCCTTGAGCAGTTAATTTATGAAATAAACCCTTTGACTGAAAAATTAGAAGGCGGCCAATATTTAACATATTTCACTAGTAGAGGCTGATAAATTAATTATTCTAGAAGTAATTTAATTTAAAATCAATTTATTTTACTTACAGATTTTTCTGAATAAATAAAACAATATTTGGCATTTTCTTATACAGTTTTTTTTGGATTTGAAATTTTATATATTTTTTAATTAACTATTTTGTTGAAGGAGATGTAATTTATTATCATTACAAGGCATAACTTCTATTTAATCATTAATATTTCACTCAACGTCTATCTCCAGAATCTAAAAAAAACTGTTTTTTTTTAGAGCCTGAAGGAGGAGCCGAAGGCTCCAAAATTTGTTGAGTGAAATATTAATGATTAAATAACAGTTATGTATTATAATGATAACATATTTTTTTTTAATTTTATAATAGGAATGCTGTATAGAATTACAAAGCAGAAACCGTAAATACAGTTTGCGTCCAAATGCTAGAAATGCTACGAAACCTTTTGCTCTTCTATCCTTTATAATGAACTTAGAAACAGAAACCTGAATCTAAAAGCTTTTTTTAGTTTTTAATGTAAAAAAAAAATAAATAAATTATCTTCACATTTCAATTCGGCATCAAGTACTTCAAATGTGTCATGGCCAACAGGTTTTTCTCGAAAAAATGAGAGATACGATTTCATGTATCAGTACATAAAATATAGAAGGAGTGTAGAGATTTAGCCAGGTTGCAGAAATGGATATGATATGGAAAAGTGTTGAGAGAAATATTGAGCTGGTAAGGATTGTCAGTTAATGTGACAGGCTGCCCTGATGTTGATTCTTCGTCTCGATCTCATTTCCTTCTCTTTTGGTTTTTTAAATAGTCTTCTTCCTATTGTTTCCCTCTTCAACACAATTAGTTACTTAAACTTGAGTTTGTACTTACGTTTAAGAATGTATTGCAATTTTTTTTCTTTTTTAAAAAAATGTAGATTGTTGTATATTTTCGGTATTTAATTGCATATTTTACCCAATTTATTTGCATACACATGTGGTTTTTGTTTTTTTAATTTTAGGAACGTTTTATCATTAATTCATTTATGTATGTTTTTTTAAGAATAATTATTAATGTTATTCTTATTATTTTTTTCTTTTTAATGTACATAGCTTATAAAATGGCCTATTTTTTTTTTTTTTTTTTTTTTTTTTTGTTACACTTGCCTACCTTATTAAAATCTGTTAGTCGTTTTGGTTTGATTTTTAAATTTTTATTGTTTTCTTAAAATTTTTTATAAATTTATTGGTGTTTACATAGTTTGGAATTTTGGAAAGTTAAAAATTATTTCATATATTAATTATATGTATTGTATTATGTATTTAGCTCAATGAATATCATGATCTGCATCACGAAATTCCAAACATTCTGACTCCCCCCAAAAACATTTTAAGAATACATATTATACAATATGATACTGTGGTGAATCTTCAAGCACTGGCCGCATATTCTTATTCTAAAATAATCTTGAATGATAACTTTTTGATGGCCCAGGCTAATCCTATTATAGAGCAGTAGTTCTCTGGTCCCTGCATCAACTTCTAATACTGCGTGCCGAGTATTATTTCTGTTATTTAGTATAACTACAGGCCTTATTTTATCTTCCTGAAGGGGTATTTCTTCATTTTGAGCTACCATGTACTCTATTATGTTATCCAAGGTTATGTCTTCTTCGATAAATTCAACTAAAACACGCGGATTCCTTTTCGATAATTTACGGAACGACATTGCATTTAAATCTTTAATTTTCTCTTCAATTTTATTTAGATTTGCCTTATTGAAATATTTTTATGTCTTTTGTTTAGTATTTTGGACCGGGATAGTTGGATTTCTTGGATCGAGGCACCTCCACGCTGAGAGGCACTGAGGAGGAAGGAAAAGAAGAAGAGGAAGTTTAGTATTTCAATTTTTATAATTTTATTGGAAGGTTTTATCATCAATTAATCTATAT
The DNA here is from genome assembly GCA_003667255.2 of Euschistus heros. NCBI lineage: Eukaryota > Metazoa > Arthropoda > Insecta > Hemiptera > Pentatomidae > Euschistus > Euschistus heros. The sequence continues at coordinate 138,379 of RCWM02000882.1, forward strand.
TGTTTTGTTTTTTTCTACATTTGCCTAACTCATTTAAATATTTTTATCATTTTAGTTTAATTTTTGAATTTTAAAATATTAAAAATAAAATGTTATTTGAATTCATTAGTGTTTGTTTATATCCTCAAGGAATTTTAGAAAGTTAAAATTAATTTCATTTATTAATTATATATTTTTTTATTGATATAATAAATAAAGAATATATGAATATATAATGATTTAATGAATATCATGAACTGCATCACCTAATTCCAAACATTCTGACTCCCCCAAAAAAATTTTTTGATGTACAATATTTTGTCCAGAAAGAATAGTTGATGTTAAACTAAAGAAAATATCTATTCATTACACAAGGCTTATCTTAATAAACTCCACATCTGCCTTTTAAGCTTCTTATTGTTGTTAATAGTTGACTTTACACAAAAACCAAATACAATTAAACTAATAGCATTTCGATTTGTTTGTTATAATTGTGCTGTTTGCTTTTTAGCACTTTCCGTCCTTATGTCATCTAACTATAGCAAGCAAGGTAGGAAGTATCAGAAGCAGCCCTAGGTCATGTGCAAATAAAAAGGAAATTACCCTGCTTTGATGAGGAATGTCGAATTGCCACTGACTTTAAGAACAAGGCATGTAGACAAATGATTCAGAGAAGGCATACCAGGGGATCAGTTAGGAAGTAGAAAAAGGGTTATCGTACAACGCCTCTTTAAGCATCGATTAAATGCCTGCAGAGATGCTGAATGAAACCTGGTAACAAACAAGAAGAACGCCTTTCTGCAATGGAAAATGCTGCTTTATGTAAACTAGATCCGCCTGACCCAGAAGATGCTGAGGAGGCTATTTAAGAGATAAGGAATTATAAGGCTCCTGGGGCGGATCAACTTCCAAGTGAGTTCTTAAAGCATAGGTGTGAAGAATTAAGAAGCTTCCTCAAGAGAATAATAATGGACATATGAGGAAATCCCTAAAGAATGGTACAGGACAATAATATGTCCAATACACAAGAAAGGTGGTTTGCTTAGCTGCCAAAACTACAGTGACGTCTCGTTATTGTCATGTTCCTATAAGGGTTTTTCAAGGATACTCTTCTGAAAGCTCCTCCCCATTGCAGAGCATGAGATTGGGCTGTATCAGACAGGATTTATGAGGGATAGAAAACAATGGATCAGATTTTCTTGGTGAGGAATGTTTTGGAGAAAGCCAGGGAGTATAATCTAAGCACCAATAATTTGTTCATTCAAATCGAGAAAGCCTAAGACAGTAGCATTAGAGAAGAATTTTACCAGGATCTGATTCATGATTGGAATACCCTCCAAATTAGAACATCAGATGAGAGTCTCTGTGAGGGAAGTACTATACAGTGTTCGAGTAAAAGGTGAAACATCTGAGAGCTTCCACACATAAAAGGGACTAAGACAAGGTGACTGATTCGCGTGTCTATTATTTAACTTTTCTTTGGAGTGCGCAGTAAGGAAATCAGTAATCCAGATAGGGGGTACAGTATTTAATAAATCTGCAATGATCCTAGCTTTTGCGGATGATTTAGATATCATTTGGAGAAATGATACGGACATGAAGAAGGAATTTGTTGGGCTTCAAAGAGCTGCAGCTGGATTGGTACTACTGGTAAATGAGAAAGAGACCAAGTACATGACTGTAGGACCCCAAGGACGAGCCCATGACCACCGTCAGATAAAGATAGGGAGCAATACCTTTGAGAGGGTTGAAGAGTCCATTTACCTTGGCTTTCAGTTGAGCTCTAATTATGACATGAAGCCTGAGATCGAGAGAAGAATCTTGTTAGCCAACAAATGCTGTTTTAGACTCCATAAGTATTTTAAAAGTAAAGTCATCTCCCGATCTACGAAACTAATTATTTATAAGACAATAGTTAAACCTATTTACTTATTTCTGAATGTTGGACAATAACGAAAGCCGAGGAAGGCCATCTCAAAGGCCATCCCATCCGTAGATTTGAACGAAGTATACTTAAGAAAATATTTGGTCCTTTACATAATAATAGCATTTGGAGGATACGAACTTACACAGAGCTAAGTGAATTGTACAGAAGCTCTGATATTGAAAAGGTAATCAAGGTGGGTCGGCTACAAAGGGCAGGTAAAGTTGCAAGGATGACACAAGACCACATACCTCGGAAAATACTTGATGGAAAAATACATGCCCCCAGAAGAATGGGAAAACCCCGGTTACGATGGATAGATAGTGTGTCCACCGACGCGAGATCCATCCTGTGCGTTCAAAACTGGAGAGCAGCAGCAGCCAACAGAGATGACTGGCGGGCCAAACTGCCGGAGGCCTTGACTCTCCAAGAGTTGTAGTGCCACGAAAGACGAAGAAGAAGATCTATATCAAGAAATGCGGGAGTTTTGTTGTGCAATTACTTAATGGCCTATATTATACCTTCTGCCAACAACATCAGTGATAAATAATCAATTTTATTGCTTTGACCTGCATATTCCACCCAATCTTACCTTTTTTTTATAAGAAAAAAAGTTCTTGATCCTAAATTACTCAGGACATTTTTTATTTACAAGGGACATACTCAGTCTCCCACGGATCTTGTTGAAAATTCTTTTGGAGGTTCCTTGTCAAAAAATATTAGACACGTATTTTGCCGTTCCGACTAATGGGCCCTAGAAGCCAAGAAAAAAATAAAGTAGCTAGTCTAATTTATTTTATATATCGATTTCAAAAAAATGATTTTGACATGATTCTTGCACCAAGATTTTTATTTTTGATAGCTAGTTTAAGAAAAAATACAGCTTCACTATTTATGTTTAGGTTAATTAAATTCTTAAGCAATGGTTAGATTTGCAAGTTAATGCAGCTGAGAGAGCAGCGCTGGGATCTCTTTGGGTCTCACCTTGACTCCCAATGAGTGGGGGAATAGGCTCGATTCAGGGTTCCCCAGGCTGTATTGTACATATATTATGAATGTACCTTATTTATTATTTTTTTATTTTAATTATTGTTACTTTATTTTTATTATTTCATTATATTTTTGATAATTGAATTATTAGTTTAACCTTTACAATTATTATTTGTTTTATTTTTATCTTCTATTACCATTAATTTTGTGTGTATGTGTACTTACATATATTGTATGAATGAATACATCTTAAGCACAGATCAGAAAAAGATGTGCCCCAACATCTTAATAAACCTCAAAATAGTCAACATTAATGTAAACTTTACCATAGAACTGCCTTAAAATGTAACCTGATTAAAGAAAAAGGCGTATACTCCCTTTATTGTATAATTCATACAGATACCCACCACTGTATATATTTGATAAATTGGGGTTTTGGAATAAAAAAACTAAAAAAACTTTAGCACTGTCACCTATTGCTCTTCATTGAGGCAGATTCTACATATATTTCAATAACTTGAAAAAAAAAATCCGTCGAACCGTAATTTGTGTTTTTTGTCAATTTAAAGAGAAATCGCCTACCAAATTTTGAAGCTTGCGAATTTTTATCTTTTTATTTTGATTAAATTTCGTATTTAAGGGTTCTTTTTTTATGCTGAATTCATTTTATGTTGGTTCTTGTGAAACAAATATATTAAACGTAAGGTGAAGTGGGGCAAGTGCGTCATATGGAGTGCCAAGTTCAACTTTAACTTAACATAAAAAATTAGCTATTCATGTTAGGATAATATTTTTTGGTATATTGCAAACTATAACCTCTTCAGCCATATAGTTGATTTCCCTGATATTCTAAAAATTATTATCAGTGCGAAGGAAAATCAATTTTAAGTCCCTTTTACATACTTGCTACACCTAAACGGGTTAAGTACATAAATCTCTTGTAAACTCCTTAGCAGTGAATTGATTCTTTGATGGGGTAAGTAAAAAATGAGCAACTCCCAGAAATCATTTTACTCCTTGAAAAAAAAAAAAAAAAAAAAAAAAAAAAAAAAAAAAAAAAAAAAAGAGAAAAATACATACAATACAATTTTATTATTTTAACTCATTAAATTTTACACAGCACCTAGATCAACAGGTTGAACTATGAAAATTCCTAGAGAGGTTATCTTCTACAGTAGATCACTCTAGTATGTATGGAGAGTATGAAGTTCTGTTTACATACAACAGATGGCAGTTGATGTAACAAAATAATAATAGAAATTATGGCGGACTAATACACTTACCCCACTTACCTAACTACACTTGAAAAGTTTTAGCTTTTACACCGTAAAATGTGATAAAAAATGATTTTAGCCCAAGAATTCCATTTTAGCACCCTCAAAATCTTAGGAAACGTATGCATATATATCAAATAATTATTGGTTACTTCCCTTTAAATCGCCATTACTTTGTCACGCAATTCATTGATTGGTATCACTGGAATGAGGAAAGCATTTTTTTTTAATGATTTTTTTATTTATTTCATTTTGCAGTTGAACATGTTAAAATATGATTGTGATAGTTGACATAAAAACATTATAGGAATAACTGCCTAACTAACAGTCAAACAATAACTGTAATTGCATAAAAATTAAATCTAATATGTTCTGTTTGTATATTATGTAAATATTAATTTGTAATAAATTATTTTTTAGTTAATAAGTAGGCATATATATATATATATATATATATATATATATATATATATATATATATATATATATATATATATACATATATATATATATATATATATATATATATATATATATATATATATATATATATTTGTTTTATTTATATATATATATATATATATACACGTTTCCTAAGTTTTTGAGTGCTAAAATGAAATTCATGGGCTAAAAATATTATCAATCATATTTTACTGTGTAAAAGATATGGTAAAATGTTTCAAGTGAATTACGTTTAATATATTTGTTTCACAAGAACCGACATCGGATTCAAATTCAGCATAAAAAAGAACCCTCAACCTTCCAGCGGGGGGAGGGGGGATTTGGCCGACTTTTTAAAAAGTCTTTAATTGACTGTCAATAAGCCAGCGCAACAATGTGAGATCCACCGTTATTCCTATATCACTCACTACATTAGCACTGTTTCATATGATACAGTGTGTGTTATAGCTGACATGCCGCCCATTGACCTTCTGGCGGATGAACGCAATCGGATCTATCGTCGAAAACGAGAGGAAGCTGGTGCTTATTGGCCCTCAATCACCAAGGATGAGAGAAATAATAATCTACAAAGATGGCAAAGACGCTGGGATTCATCATCTTCTGGAAGATGGACCCACCGTTTGATACCAGATATTGCGACATGGATAGCCCGGAAACATGGGGAGGTTGATCATTACCTCACCCAATTGCATACTGGACATGGGGGTTTCAGGGCCTATCTGTTTCGGTTCAAACTTGACAATGAATCGTCTTCATTCATTCGTGCCCCAATTGCACAAACCTTGAGGAAACTGTAGAGCATGTATTCTTCTATTGCCCCAAATTTGCAAAAGAGAGAGAAGATCTAGCCAGGACTCTGGGCTGGACCGATGAAAACTGGAATGCTGTTGCAAATTACGCAGCTTACATCTGCAGAAAGCTACGTAAACAGGAGCGGGAAAGACGAGGCCTCCTAATGCCTCAATAATTAGCAGTAGAAAATATAAAGTAGGCACATAGCCAGTCCACCTCCCGTGAAGTAATGCTTGACAGCAGTTCCTCGGGGTGGTGAAGAAGAATAGGAAGGTGGTTTTTAGTGAGTAAGAATCTCATACTGTTGTGGTCTCTTACACGGCCCACTTCGTCTTATGCAAGATTTTCCTCCTCCCATTTAAAAAAAAAAAAAAAAAAAAAAAAAAAAAAAAAAAAAAAAAAAAAAACAAAAAAAACAAAAAAAAAAAAAAAAAAAAAAAAAAAAAGCCAGTCGGTAATACCTCTTCTTCGCAAAGAAGCCAGTTCCAAAGTTAAGTACGTCTGGTCAGGAGTGTCAGGGCTACCAGATTGTCGCCGCGCGCCTCTTTGTGAACTGTTTTTTCTTGCCATCCAATCAAAATGTAAGAATATATTTTTCGAATTAAATCGCATATTCACTGTAATATTATGAATGGTTGTCAGATAGTTTAGTTTCATAATATTCTTTTGCTAAAAAATCAAACAAAAAATCTGCAAATTCTTCTCTCACAAAGGGAACGTTACATCAAGCCAGATGTCACCAAAACTAATAAAAACTTTATGTACTGACCTGAACCTTATTCATTTTGATTTATAGTCATTTTTTATATATATTGGATTAATAATACTGGCATAAGATTGCTGAAATACTATATATTGATATTCAAAATTTTTATTCCCCCATAAAAAAATTAAAAATGTATATATATAATGTAATGGTGTCTTCCTAATGTCTCTGTTAAAAAAACAAACAACAATAAGTAATACAAATACACCATTTATATACATGAAAAGTGAACAAACTCGGAGGCGGCCAAAATGCCGCCGCGCGGTCGTTGGTGTGAGTCTCAACCGCGCGCCCGCCGGAAGGTTAAATTCGAAATTTCATCAAAATAAAAAAATAAAAATTCGCAAGATTTATGATATTTTTTGTTTTTATTGAATAAACGTTTTTTAAAATGTTTTTGAGGTTGCTGAATCATGCGGAAAGTTCGAAAATCTGTTAACTTGTTAAATACGTTTACTTAACTCAACTAAATACACCCATAAGGATAAAATTTTAGGTATGTATCACACACCATCAAACGTTAATAGATGGACCTTTGATGTATGATATAAAACGTTATTATATGTACCACACACTATGAATGGTTAGGCACAAAAAAAGTGCCCTGCACTTGATACTGATCTGAGAACAACCTGTTTTTTTTTTTTTGTTTCTTTTGGAAACAATGTTTGTTTACATTGGTGTTAATCCATCATATCATATTCTCATTGCTGTTTATATTTTGTCAACCATCTCTTGATAATAGTACAAACTCTATTCAAAGCTCTGTTGACATGAAAATTTTGCTTAATGTCCACCTAGATACATTCTTTCCGAAAAAACAAATTGTTCTCAGATCAGTATCAAGTGCAGGGCACTTCTATTATGCCCAACCATTCATAGTGTGTGTTACATATAATAACGGCTTATATAATATATCAAAGGTCTATCTATTAACATTTAATGGTGAGTGATACATATCTAAAATTTTATCCTTATGGGTGTATTTAGTTGAGTTAAATAAACATATTTAACAAGTTAACACATTTTCGTAATTAAAATTATGTAAATTTTTTTCTCCAAAGTCCTCCGCCTTCTGGGGAGGCATGGTTTTAAAATATAACATCTAAAGAATATATAACAATTGAAATCTGACCCATCCAGACCCATAGAGCTAAATTATTAATTGTTTTTTCAGAACAATGCCCCTCCTTAAAAGTGCTGTATTTGATATGTGGGTGGCCATGACACACTGAAAAATTGTCTGAGGTCAAAAGGCATTACTGATGACGTCATTCAGGAATTATTTATGAAAATAGTGGATTCATTTTTAATTCATATTCGTTCTCTATGGGTCCAAAGTTGATGGAGCCGTCACAATTTTTAAAACAAAATTCCGATTGGCTGAAGGGAAACTTGGTAGATACCGAGGTCCAAGTAGCAGTAAATCTCGTACTACCAAAGCATTTAGAGATCTGAGAATCCATTTAGAGATCCAACATTTGTTGGACAATTATTCCCTAGAGGAACTGCACGCCTCAGCTTGTACGCAGCTTTATTCGTCTGACCTATATATTTCAACTTTGTTAATTAATGAAGGCAGTGCTTTGTTGCATTCTGATCCTAATCATAAATGTTTCCCGGACGAATTATTAAATTTACTATCTGAGCCAACTGGCTAATAAAATAGTAAATAAAATATAGTCTGCGTTAAATTTAATATTCGTTTTTTTTTTTCACTTTATTTATTTTATCCACACCTGTCACTCAAATTGTGACAATAAGCGGATGTTATATGAGCAATTATATAAAATTGGCATGTCAGGGATGAGGGAAATTAAAGTTAAAAATTAATTTAAGTTATTAAAGTTCTAATAAAAAAAATTAAAAAAAAAAATTCTGTTCTATATATGAAAAAAACAGTTTTAGTACTTATTATTGTTCTATTCTATTATAGTTCATTTCGTTTATGCAAAAATAAAAAGTACTCAAAATTTTTTAAGTGATATCGAAAATTTCTGTAGAAGTTATGAGATTGGCCGTTTTTACCACTGTGCGGCGGAAGCCAGTTTTACATCACTTTTCCTTCCAAATCTATGGTCATTGTGTAAATTATTATCGCTTGTTGACTGACATACTGTGAAAACATGGTAGGAAATAATTCTATTTAGTCTCTGATGATATATTGACTTGGGAGGTAGAGGTATGCAGCTTGGATATTAAGCATGAAGAATAACGCAGCAAAAGCAAAGACTGACCCAAAGTTCTTCTTTCTTTTATTTTTCATTAATTATTATTTTATTTAAAGCTCTTGCTTTTCTCAAACTTATATCACAAGCCTATTCCAAGCAGAACTTGTACGTCTTCAACTTCAGTTAGTAGTTCGCTGAAATGAAGCAACTGTTTTGTCCCAACCATACATTTAAACCATATATTTACATTAATCCTATCATGTATGGGTAGAACACAACAGTTGCTCTCAAAATATTACTTCTTGTGTAATTAAATATTCATCACAATATCGTATATTTTTCTAAAATAAACTCTATATTTATGTATTTTATTATCCCTTGTCTCTAAAACCTTTGAGATATAAGAGATGTATCTCACACATACCCTCCCCTCCAAAATATCTCATTTAATAAAAAAAAAAAAATGTTGTATCTTATAAGAAGCCACAATAAACTTTCTTTAAACATCTTTTTTTTTTTTATTACAGTACTTCATGACAAGTTTAGTCAACTTATAGAAAGGCAATTTTTTACTAAATGTGTTGGAAATTTCGAATGACATATGTTTTTAAAAATAAAATAATGTTTTCTTTTGAAGCTAAATTACGTCATTATAAAACAGTTGTTGGACCTGAAAACTTATATGCCTCTAATTGTTTTGTTTTTTCAACAAAAAAGGAGAAACAGAAAACATTGAAAATAAGGTAAACAAAATATTATGAGAAATATTAGGACCAAGAAAGACTAAAGAAGGTTTTAAACTAAAAAAGTAATACAGAAATATTGAAAAATTAAGTGATGCAATGAGGAAACGTCGATTGACATTTAATGAGAGTGGGTGAGGGAAAACTAACATGGAAAATTTTCCAACACAACCTCTAAATATCTGTAAAATACATTTTCTCTAAAAACAACATTATATTGACACCGTTTTAACGCTCCTCCGTATCACATATTTAATTCTGCCGTATTCTATTTCCATAATATTCTATATAAAAAATCTTACCACAGATAATTATACTGTCTATTAATTATAAATGGGTAAAATATTTAAATAAATAAATGTCGTAGTAGTAAAAATATAACAAAAGGGCTGTTAATAATGTTACATTGTTTCATTTCTCTTTTTTAAATAAAGTATTTAAAGAAAGAGAAATTTATTTTGTTAATATTATATTGTGTAAAACATACATAAAAGTGAATTAAATTGGTTGTAACTGCTTATTTACTAGGTGTATTTGTAATACAGTTGCTAATTCCTATTAATAAAAGGATAAATTGATCATAAAAATCCTTACGACTATATTTAACAAACATATTGCTCATAGTAATAAATAGTTAAAACATGTCATCTTACACTAGTATAATTGCTTCTTTGTTTTTTTTTATACTTTATATCTTTAAGATAATACATTTGTAGCTATTGAGTTTTTATTGTGTGAATCCAGACATTACAGTAGCAACTGAGTAAGTAAATTGTAGAACCTAGAAAAAAAAAAAAAATACTATGAATTGATTTCAGAAATAATGTTATAAAAATATAAATATATATTTTTCTAAATAATGGATTTTGAATTGAAAAAAGTAAATAAACAACTTTGAAAATATTTTGATAATTATTATAACCTTAGGGAAACCGCATATTCAATTTATTATAATACATTTACTTTTGGTATCATATTTAATCCTGACATTAATGATAATCAAATTGTTTCATTACCGAATACATCCAAAAATAGTATTTTTTCCAAACTACCCTTGATAGTTGATTTACTCTTACTCTTGATATCTCAACCTTTGATGGAAATTGTACCAGTTGGCCAGCCTTTAAATCCACCTTTATCTCTTTCATCCATCATGACCCTAATATAATAATATAGAAAATAATTTAATAATCATTTATTAGTTTAATTTAAAAATCTAGCAACTTATAAAGTTTATAAAGAAAAGTTTTTTTTTTTTTTTTTTTTAACTTAACTTCATATGTTCTTCTAATTATTTAAGCAACTATTAATTATTAGGTAAACGTATTTACTTTGTATTATTTATTTATTTTTATTATTATTTTTTTAATTTATTTATATTTTTTATTATTATTTATATTAGTTTTTATTTATTCATCTCGGTGACATCCAATTTTTGTTATTTTGCTTTCTAAAATAATCTAATTTTCGCCCTAAAGAAGACCTACAAGGCAGTTCGAAACGTCGCTCAGTGGTACCTCTGCCTCTCGTAGAAATTTTTCGTCACTGAATGATTGGAAAACAAGTCAAAAGCAGTTGAAAAATAAATTTGTTGATAGGATTGGGTAAATTCTTTTATGTATGACAAATAATAATAGTGAATATGGCATTTATTAATAGTAAAAAAAATATATATATATATATATATATATATATATATATATATATATATATATTTTTTTTTTTTTTTTAAGAATTTCGCATGACATGCATATTCCGATGTGACTCGGTTTTAACATAAAATAAGATAGGTATCGTTTTAAAGGCTCTCGGCCTATATAAAGGGCATGGTACTTCCTTGTCCCAGAGAGAGAAATATGTTGAAAGAATAAAAAAATCGAAACTAACATTTTATATTATAATATTGACACTAAACATTTAGAACAATTTCTTTTTGTAACTGTTAGCACATATAATAATAAACGCAAACGAAATTATAAAACAATTGCATTGAACTAATCATAGGCGGAGCTACAATCAGTCTTCACCTAGAATTGATGAATTAATTGCCACTTCTATTGGAATTATTTTATTAGAAAACTAGTTTCGAATTGTAAACATTCAACTTCATTTCTGTGGAGGTCTAACAGTTATCTCTTTGTCAGGTCATTAAAATTTTTAGAAGTGAGGCCACACAAATAGCACTTTTGAGTTGATTTGTTATCCGCTAGAGTTACAAACCTTTCCGTCGATCATTGTAAACAACATTTCATTTACTGCGTCTGAGGTCTCCACTTCACAAAATGTGTGTCTTAGTGTTTCTTAGTTTGTCTTGAAAAAGTTATAATTTAATATGAATAATAACCAAAATCTAACTGTAAAAAAAAAAAGTCAGAGAAAAGGATCAGTAAAATATACTTATTTCAAAAAGGGGCAACTTGGAGCAAAATTTTTCATCACATTAAGTTTAGCAGATAGCATCTCTAAAGTACCATACAGAGCCCGCGATTAAAACATGAAAGATATGAATTAATTTATTTACGGCATTGGATTGGAAAAAAAAAAGTTTCCAAAAGTTATAAATAAATGATTTTAAATTTTCAAAAAGTTTACTATAATCATGCATTCCTGCTTGAGAAAATTCCATATTAAAATCAAATTCAGAACTTTAAAAATAAGGAAGTTATAAAGTTTTTAATTACACTATGTTTAATTCATACAACAGACAAGCTCACAAGGTGGCGGATTAATGTTAATAAATACTTGTTTACCTTTTATTTTAGCTCTTCTTTTGTTTGGATTATTTTTAATTATGTTTCGAAGAATTGAATTAACTTGAACGTAAACGTAATTAACAGGTGGAACCGGTAAGACATTATTAATATCATTGATTCTTGTAAAAATACGGTCACAATAGAAAATCGAATGGTTGGTGAAAAGCACTTTTAACATTCAAGTTGCCATATGACATTCATAATAAGCCAAACGCAATATGTAACATAAAAAAGAATAGTGGAATAGCTGCAGTGTTGCGGAGTTCAATCAAAATATGGGATGAGTGCAAAATGACTTACGAATATTAACTCGAACCATTGCATAGAACTATGCAAGATTTAAACGGTGACGATAAACTTTTGAGTGGTGCTATCTTACTTTTGTCTGGTGATTTCCGACAGACCTAACCGGCAATACCTACATTCGCGAATGAGATTAATGCATGTTTAAAACAATCATTCTGATGGCTATGAATTCTTATGGGTTTTAGTAATAATGAAGATTGTATGATTAAAGCAGTAAAGGCTTATTCACACTCAGCAGTGAAATGACATTGCTGTGAACGGCACGTGATCCGCCCGGCGAAACTAAAAGAATTTTTTGCAGCATGAATTGATTCACACTAGACCGGCACGTGACAGCGACAGTGCTCTCAGTTCTTTCTCCGGCACCGTACCGTGATAATCACATTGTTCGTCAACGATATTTTCCGATTTTCACGGCAGCGTTTTTCTGTAGTTGCATCAATATTTTGATATATTTGGTCGAAAACATGGGCATGATGAAAAACTAACTGAATTAGAAGCGCACATCCGACTTTTATTTAATATTACCCCGCACTCACCTTAAACAAACTGTTGCTGATTGTTTTTTTTTTTTTCTAGTGCGTATCTTGCTTTTCTATATCAACTTCCAATATATTCAGTAATAAGTTCGTTTCTTATTTTTCTTCATCCAGAATCAATGCAATAATTGTAACTGCACTGTCAGAGCACGGAGAAAATACTTTCCAGTGTGAATTGAAAGCACTGTGAGATCACGTTTGCCAGAATCACTGTCACGTCACGGCACGGCTGAGTGTGAATAGGCCTTAATGCGTCAAAAACTGATAAACATCACTAGCTAAGTAAGCTTTGTAAATTTAATTTAAATTATAATTATAATATGAAATTTCTGTACTATTAATAATTTTAGTATATTTCAATCCACTTATTTTGTTTTTTCAGATTACCTCTTTTTTATTTTTGAGGAATCTAGAGATTTTAATTTTTAAGCTTCGAGGATAGGAGACTATAATTTCAATTATAATTATAATGTAAAATTATTGATAGTACATTCTAATTTTTTAAAAGTTTTAATTAGAGCTTTTAATTTGTATCCTGAAAGATGTTGTTGGAAAATAGTACTTGAGTTCTCTGTGACTGTGTGTGATTTAATTCTGACTTTTAAGGGTGTTGGAGAAGTTTATTATTGTCATTGTTTTGATAAAGTTTTATCAACAACTGTAGATGTTTTAATAAAACAGCACTAAAAACAGAAAATCACAAATAAAACAGGCAAGAAATCAAAATTTGAACAAATGTTTATTACATTAACTTCCACTGGATCAGAAAAATCTAGTTTAGGTACCGATGTTTTCTATTAGTTCGAGCTAACATATCTTTCTATAAATTATGCTACTTAAAATTAATGACACTTTCTTTTTTAATATCAATATTGTCTTTTTGTTTCTTAACAGTCTTCTTCCTATTGTTTTCCATTTTCTTCACAATCAATTCCTGAACCTTGAGTTTATCCTTGTGTTTTTAAAAAAAAAAATTTTATGCTGGGACAAAGTCCCTTAAAAATAACAAATAAGTACTGGTATAAATATATTAAATCTGGTCAGAGACATAATCAGATAAAAAAAATAAAGAAAAACAATAATACAATAATGACACTATGTACATAGTGTCATTATTGTATTAATGAACTGTACATAGTTGATAGTTAAATATACAGAAAAGAAAATAAGATAATTCTACAAATTAGAGAAAATAAAATGAAAAACAAAAACAAAAATTAAATAAAAAAAATCTTTTGGTACAATGATTAGATTTGTATGTACAATAGAAGTACCCAATGTTATATTCATAGAAAGTGAAATTGGGAATGGAATCTTAATTATGCAAGCACTGAATCCAACAATGCAATAACAATTTTTGACTAACAATAAATAGGTAAATAGTTTGCAAGCGTCAGCTTGGATGAGAAGGAGGTATTGAAAACAGAAGTATTTGAATGTTTTCAGGGATTTAGCTTGTCTGATGTGAGGAGGGATGGAGTCCCAGAAAACATTTAGTCGCGTAAGCATTATATAACATACTGCCACGGTAAAAAAATTCTATTTTCTTGGCTAAAAGTTTGATTATTTTTTAAGTATTAAATCCCCATACAGTTTAACTAGGTCATATGAAAAGTATTATGAATATTAAAAAATATTAATTAAATTAACGCAAACAATTTTAAAAAATGAATTCCAAGTTACGAAATTAAAAATAAATGTATTTTATTACAGTTTACATTATATGGGACATACGCTTCATGAATTCATTTAAAATCACTTTATGTACTCCGCACCACATATATATTTCCCTGATTCCTGGAAATTATCAATAGTTAAAATGATACCTAACCCAAAAAAGCCACCCTGATCTCCCATCCTCACACCGTCCTATTTCTCTCTGCCAATCATGGGTAAAATCCTAGAAAAAACTTCATTTTAAAAAACGTTTGTATCCTATCCTAGGGAATCCTATCATGTAATCCCAGATCACCAGTTTGGATTCCGAACATCGCCACTCAACATCCAGCAATGTATCGTGTGGTGGACGTTGTCTCCTCTGTATTGGAGCGCGGAATGTACTGCACGGGAGCCTTTCTGATGTAGAACAGCGTTTTGACCGAGTTGGCACCCGGGACTGCTGTATAAACTCCGTCAGTTCCTACCTCTACATATTTCCTTATTATTAAATCCTATCTCAGTGATCCGAACCTTCAAAAGTAAACCATAATTTTTCTATTCCCCCTCTTTACCCAGTCTGCCGGAGTAGTTCTCAAGGTAGATTGGTGAGCGGAAGAGGAAGGAGCGTTGGAATTTCAAAGTTCTATGGGATAGGGGATTACAGATCAGAAAGACGGGATCCTGTATGTAGTGAATTGACTGCAGATCTGAATTGAAGAATATTGAAAATATAAAAAGGTTAAACGGTATTGATAATTTGGTATAAGAATGTTACATGGAAATGTTGTCTACGGGAAGTGGGATTAAGTCAATTTAGTTGGGAATAGAGGTTGGATAGGTACCTCGGACTACCGAAGACAAACCTGGCAAAGCAGTTCATGTGCAGGTATGTATTTCAAATTTTTATCTTTCTTACTATTGTAAATAGCACATATTTTAGGTATTTAATTGCATATTTTATAACTCTATTTATTTGCACAAATATGTGCATATTTCTCAGATTTTATTGAATATAATTCGCATTCTAGTTATGACCAATTGTTCATGTTTAAATTCTTCCATCTCTGCTAGAAACACTTGGTCAGAAATCCTGATAGATGTTTTTTTTTTTTTTTTTTTTTTTTTTTTTTTTACATTAAGCAACATTTTAAAAGATTCGGTTGTCCGAAATTACTGTTGGGAATATTGGGTTTTTGTTTTCTTTAATTTTCCTTCTATTCAATGAACTATCTATACCAAATCAAGGAATAGCTAACTGGATAGATTGGATTTCACAATAATAGCTATTTACAAGAAAAATATTTACGACCAAATATAGTCCGACCAGTTATTATTATTATTATTATTATACTAACAAGGTGACGTTTGCAGTTGTAACTCACAGATTTTAATGGCGATTTTTGTGTGGGTAGTAGGGACCAATAATAGTGCAAAACTAGATCTATAGCCGCCAATGGGCATTAAGAGCTGAGAAAAAAAAATTAAATATGAAAATCACGTTTTATTTTTTTTCTCAGCTCTCAGTCAAGATAGAGAAATGATCTTCACGTTTAATTGTAGTTATGAATGCTATTTTTAACTAAAAATACTTTCGTTATGCTCAAAACACTACCCGGCTTTAGAGTGCTCAAAAACTCCAAAAAAAGGACAAAATTAGGAAATCCGCTTTAAATTAGTGTAAACTTTTTTTCATGAACAACTGACCTCTAATCTGGATTTAACGCACCATAAAACCCTTATATGTGAAATATTATCAAAATAAAATAATATTGATTTTTTACCCCTTTCGAGGGGGTTAAAATTTTGAAGTTGAGATTTCATCAACAATTTCTAAAGGCCATAACAACTGCTGTGTTCTACCGATTACAATAGTAATAGCATCACAAGAATCAGCATACATTCTGCTTTTTGTCCATGCATATAACATTGGATTTACTCTAGGTTTTAATGTACAAAAACTGATGTGAATGAAAAAATCCGAGGTCAGCTATAACTTAAGATATTTCAATAAGAGGAAATCCTGTGACCTCCGGATTTGGGCTAAACTATGCAGTTTTACGGCTCTAGATGACCTTAAAATTCGGTCTTAATCGGTGGCGATCTCTATATGTGAGATAGAGCAAATTATTTACATTTTTTTTCAGAAATTGACCTTCCTTGCCTTCTTAAGATCCTACAAAATTTTAAAAGCAAAAAAAAAATGTTTTGATTTCGACAAAATTTAGTTTCTACATGTTTTTTAAGATGAGGAATCTGAAAATAATATCAGTTTTTAGTTAAAAATTTTTTTGTAACCTATGTTATATAAATAATACGTATATCTTTAAATTTCGCATTGAAAATTCTAAAATTGATGAATAATCTTAAATTAATATCAGGTTTTGGTTAAAAAATATGTATATATTATTTAAATGGCTTATTTGAAATTTATTGTGTAAAAATTAAAATAATAATAGAAATAGATCATTTTAAAACGTCTTATTTAAATAACATAGGTGAGAAAAATTTTTAAACTAAAACTCATATTATTTTCAGATTCCTCATCTCAGAAAACATGTAGAAACTAAATTTGTCGACAATCAAAAGTTTCTACAGTTGTACAATTTAGCTCAGCTGTTCATGAAAAAAAGTTTACACTAATTTGCAGCGGAATTTTGTCATTTTTTTTGGAGTTTTTGAACACTCTAAAGCCGGGTAGTATTTTGAGCATAAAGAAAGTATTTTAATTAAAATAGCATACTAAACTACAATTAAACGTAAAAGAATCATTTCTCTATCTTGACTGAGAGCTGAGAAAAAAAAAAATAAAACGTGATTTCTAATTTCAATTTTTTTCTCGGCTCCTAATGCCATTATCAGCTATAATGCTAGTTTTGCACTATTATTGGTCCGTACTACCCACAAAAAATCGGCATTCAAATCTGTGAGTTACAACTGCAAACGTCCCCTTGTTCGTATAATAATAATAATAACTGGTCGGACTGTATTTGGTCGTAAATATTTTCTTGTAATAGCTTTAATTGTGAAATCCAATCTATCCAGTTAGCTATTCCTTGATTTGGTATTAAGATAGTTCAATGAATAGAAGGAAAATTTAAAGAAAACAAAAAACCCAATATTCCCAACAGTAATTTCGGACAACCCAATCTTTTAAAATGTTGCTTAATGTAAAAAAAAAAAAAAAAAACATCAATCAGGATTTCTGACCAAGTTTTTCTAGCAGAGATGGGGAAGAATTTAACATGAACAAATTTCTCCAACTCAGGATTTCTAATATTTTTTGTAATATAAATTAAAAATATTGTTGGGAGACATTACTAAAAATTCTATGAATGTTATTCAAGAAATCTACTTACGGACATGATGGTTTCCAAGTTAACTAGGGGTACATCCTGACGGCAGTAAGGGTAACTCCTTTCCTAGCCCTTATCATCATCATCTGGGCCGCCTTCCTGAACTTAACATCAGCCTTGTACCAGTCACTGCTGTACACAGCGAACTGTAAATCCGAGCTCTGTTAAGGAAATCAATATGAGTAAATTATATTGAAAATCCACATCTTGTAGTTCTAAAAAATTATGCACTCAAATATATTTAAATGGAATTGTTCTTAAACCTATTATGGTTAATTCTTAAATCTATCTATAAAGGCTCAAAGTGGGCAATACCTATCGTTATATAAGCGTCTTACTAATTCTAACATATTTTCAAATAATATAAAATAAAAAACCTCGTATGTTGTAAATATTTCAAATTAAATAACTAAACTAATTAGAAATTTTTTTTTGTTTTGTTTTTTGTGAATATAGAAAAACATTAATCTAAATTTTTAGTTAGATCTTCATTAAATGGGGTTTCATACTTTCAGAGATAATAAAAATTCATTTCTTAAAAAAGTTTCTTCCTCCGATTTCCAAAGCTGTTAAAAAAGTTCAAATTAAAATACAATTGATTTTCGTGATAAAAATATCAAAAAATAAAAAAAATTGAATTCGGTTTTATTAATTTAACAGTTTTTAAGTTAAACAAATCTTTTTTAATAAGATATTCTATATCATCAATAAGCCACGTCATTTGTATTATGTCATTAGATTTTTATTTTATTATTAAATTAAATTTCTTTGGTCCTGCAAGTAGTTTTATTATTTTTTTTTTTCTCGTAAAAGAGATTAGTTTGTCAATAATAATGTTTTTATGCAGAAAAGCATTTTCTGATTTCATTCATACATCTCTCCTCAATATACTTCATAAATATTAGATTTGAATTTAATGAAATCAAAATTCAATTTATGTTTTATTGATGTTTAATACGCTTTTAGTTACATCACCGGTATGTAACAAATCTTGCATCCTCATTTTCACTAAATTCCAGCTATTAGATTTATTTTGATTTTTAGATTATTCTGAAATAGAGATATATATATATATATATATATGTCCAATATTTTTTTAAATTTCATATTTTTAGTATGAAAGATCATTATGAGAAATAATTTATATTCTTTTTTTTTTACTATTTTCATAAAATTAATAATAATAATAAGAAAATAAAAAATAAAAATAATCTAATATCATCTCACCGCCGTTTCAATGAAAGAAGAACCAAAACAGAATATGCAGACTTCGGTTGTTTGAAAAAAACAAATGCAAAAAAACAGCGACATATGAATACAGGGTCTTCACTATGACACTGAAATGTTAATAATTTAAATTGAAATATACAAAAATTTAATAGATGGACAAAAAAAAAAAAAAAAAAAATCTTATTTTTAATGCATTACTAACAAATAGGAACTGAAAAATTGCTGCTATCAATGTAGAAATCCCCATTCAAGGATCAGAGTCAGAAGGGGATTATAAATACTTCTTAATTCATCTGCAAATCTAAGAATAGAAAAAAGGTTTTTGTCAGTATAGGTAAGTGTACATCTAAAGAGGTTTATATTAAACAATTATAAAATGTACCTTAAAGTTTTTGGTGATCTTCAAAAATTCTGTAAACTTTTGAGTATATCTGTTCGCTGTTTTCAGTGCTGCTTTCTTCATATTCATAGTTTGTCTTTAAAGTCGATACGTGTGATCTTAGCAACTCAAATTGAGCATAAAGACACATCAAAAGTTGAAAATAAAGACACGTAAACAATATTATGAAAGTACCACACCACATTACCCCAAATCCATCGTAAAAAAAAAACTATTTCATAGCAAGGAGAAGTGTCCATGGGTAGCGGATACCAACCAGTCGAGATCTTCTTCCTTCCGTCTTGACCGCCGAACATGCTGCCAGTGTGGTAAAGAAGATAGTCGACAGATATACCACAAAAGAATACTACAAAAGACGCACAGAAGTAAGTAGCTAGAAAAACTATAAAACAAATCTTATTGCAAAGTTTGCTTGTCCTGCGAAAGATGAATTAACTGTGTTTCTTGTTCGATATCGGGCAAAGTTTTTTCTAAAAAAAATCTTTTTTCATTAAGTTGTATAACTTGCACATGCTCTCGATATTATACCAGAAAATAAGCTGTTTTAACCACACTCTGAAGGGCAGGCAAGGCTGGAGATTTAAATTGTAGCATTTTCTGAATGTCGATTTCAATAGCTACGAGGTGCTACGTACTGGCCAGATGATGGACGGCCTAAAAGCAGTACGGTTGTTAATAACTGGAACTTCAAGATCCAGTTTCTTCTTCCTGTCGTTCTGAAGTCGTTGATGACCTTCCATAGCCGGAGATCTTGAGATATCTAACACTTAAACTATCGAGGATATCTGAGTCTTTGATGTAAGCTTGGTGTCCCATGGCTCACTGTAAGAATTTCACTAAATAACTGAAGCGCATGACAAGCCTTATATACTAACCCTTTCTAACGAATCCAGTTTCTTATTAATGTTCCTATTACCAGACAGATTAGAATAGTAATAATTGATTCCTCGTGAGGCTCTCTCAATGAATTTGGAAAATTCATCTTGTTCCTTCCTTCATAAATGAAATAAACATTTTGACTAAAAAATTAGAAGGAAGTCAAAAAAACTATTAATATATTCCAATAATAGGGGCTGATAAATTAATTTTTCACGAAGTAATTCAAATTAAAAAACACATAAGCGAAAACAAATTTATTTTACCCCACACATTTTTTTCTGAATAAATAAAGCAGCATTTGGCACTTTCTTATATAATTTTTTTTGGATGAGAAATTTTTTATTTTGTAATAAGAGTGCTTTATATTTTTTTTTTATCAGTAAGTAAATTATTTAGTTAATTTTTTTATGTAGAATTACATAGCAGAAAACGAAAACACAATTAGCGTCTAAATGCTAGAAATCTAGACATGCTACGAAATCATTTGCTCTTCTAACCTATATAATTAACTAAGAAAACTGAATTAATATAACTTAGAAACCTGAATCTGGAAGCTATTTTTAGTTTATAAAATAAAAAAATAAATAATTTTTAACCTTTAAATTCAACATTAAGTATTTCAAATGTGTTATGGCCAACACGTTTTTTTCGAAAAAAATTATAGAGAATTTCATGAATCCGCGAATATTTGTCCGATCCCAAATTTATTTTTTCCATCTAAAAGCTAGTTAAACTTTCTATTTAAATCATTTATATTAAATTCCGTAGACACCAACGCTAGGCTAACATTCTAAATGTGTATGCCATGGGAAAATAGGACAATGATGTTATGTTCAGTGGGCTGGCGTCGGTGTTTCACGGAGTTCAATATAAATTAAAGAGATCGGTTCTAATAGTATATATTATAAATATAAGTATATATACGGTTCTAATAGTATAGATATAAATTAACTAGCTTTGAAACGGAAAAAATAAATTCGGGATAGAATAAATATTCGTGGAGTTAGAGCGAAAAATGGTAATTTAAAAACCTTAGTTTTATAATAGTACTGGAGCTTTAGCTCGCTGGAATCGTGTTTTACAGGAATTAATTAGAACTTCAAACTAATAGTAAATTTAACCAGCTTTAAGATGAAAAAATGAATTTTGTATCGGGAAAATAGTTTCAGCTCTATATCCAAAAGAGTACGACAAACGTGTTTTCTCAGAGAAGTGGGCCTGACCGCAAGATGACCTATTTCTAACGATTTTCCATAACTTCGCGAAAATTGGTCCGATTTCGGAGTTGTTTTTTAAATACGTATATATTAGTTCCAGCTACAATAATTACTTAAAGACTCTTCGAAAAAGTTAAGATTACCTGAATAAATATAATAACGCCGCTTTCTAAATTGTTTTATATGATTTGAAGACCTTTGTTCATGATTGGGCGAGTAATATGAAGTAAGTTGTTGAAATGTTTTAGTAGAAAAATGTCTGAGATTGATAAACCATATTTTAATTTTCCCGACGATTCATCCATATCTTTAATAGTCATCATCAGACAGACAGGAGGCTATTAAAAAACTAAAAAAAAATGTATCATCATAACAACACTTTGTGATGAAGCTAAGTGATTTACTTAAAACTAAATCTTTTTTAATTATTTTATTCTAATTTTCTAAAAACAAACATGATAAAAGCCCTCGGTGCTGTTGATAAGAGCCTCAGGCTGTTGGCAAAGTCAAAAAAACCCGTAAACCTAAACCTCTTTTCGTGGCTCTTTTACTATTACTTTTATTCTTTAAAAAATCTAGTATAATATATAGATACATGCACACATAAATGTTTAAACTTTTTTTTTTAGATAGTTCAATTCACTTACAGCATCGCTATAGTGATGTCAGGGTTTACTTAGAAGTATCTTGTGTAAACCATGAAGACATTTCAATGACTTTTTAATACTTTATTTTGTTGTGCTAGTTATTAATAAAATAAAAAATTTAAATATATTTAATCCCTATTCCTTTACCGTCTAAAACGTAGGTAGTATAATTATCTAAGATAATATTCCTTAAATATATTAAGAACTGCTTAGATGTATTTTATAATTAACCCTCCAGTAGTCGTAACTCTAGGACCCCTTGAAACTCTATCAACTCTAACAACCCTATCACCCATTGAAATACAACCGTTTTACTGATAATTTCATCACTTTTATTTTTTCTCATTTACTTACTTTGATTTTTAAAAGAATGCACATAATAATACACATTAATAATACAAGTAATACAAATATTATTTAGCCATTATCACAACTTTAAACTATTTTTTTATTATCAAAAATGTTTAACTATTATTTACTTCACTAATTTTATTTATAACAGATGTTTGACAGGCGCAGGGCGATTTTGAATTTTTTAAACATAAGTTAGCCGTAGTTTTTCAGATAATTCATAAAGCGTTCGTCTTATAGAGCCACGTCCTTCATGACTTGCTTCAGTTGGAGCATCGTTCTTTTTTCTATAATATATGAAAAACCTCTAAATGAATTATGGTAATGCATTCCTCATCACTAGATACTTCATCTTTGTGTTCAGCCTCTGAATGCTCAATTCGTTTTCTTCAGCAACGTCTGTTTCACTTTTCAGAACCAGTCTCCTCACTTTCATGAAAATCGTCTACATCACTATTATCCTCCGTGTTTTAAAATAGCGTATCTCTATTCTTAGCTACCGTCAATGCACTTAGGTTGTGGTTGTGAAATATATGAATTTGCATTTCTCCTAGTTAACTAAAAGATCTAATATCATTAATATATATATATATATATATATATATATATATATATATATAAGTGATCTTCAATTTAAAAGTAAAGACTTTTTAAAAAAGAAGAAAGTTTATTCAATAAAAGTTACAATATCAGAAAGAAGAGTGGCGTGGAGACGGCTCTGGATGTACTGAGAGAGAGAATTACAAAATTTCTTGAGGTTTATAAAGGGTTACAATGGCTTCTTCTAGGAAGCTTTATGCTACATTACCGTTCACAGGAGAGCAAGTTCCCACGGGGGTTTCTAAGAAATAGATTACAATGGTTAGGAGTCAAAGCTTAAAATTAAAAATATCTAAGGAAAATATATATTGTAACTCCTCCCCACCTAGATACGAATTTCACTGCTTTGGGTGAAATGATGGTTACAATTCTAGTTTTTGTAAAAATAATAAAATAAAGTTACAAAGGTTAATATAAAGATGATAATACAAATAAAAAATTATCCACAAAATAATTATGTGTAGAGTGTTAGAGTTGATAGGTATGTTTTGTTTGATACAAGATGTGAAAGATGTGAGGTTTGTAATTCATGAAATTTTAAATTTTTAATTTCTAATGTAGTATTTAAAAAAAGCTGTGTGGCTTGAATTTAGAGTTGTTTATCAAACAATGTTAGAGAACCCTGAGTTTGACTGGATGAAAATACAGTTTTATTATGATACAAAATTGAATTAAAATTTGTTTTAACTAAATAATTCTTGTCATATGATCGTTTTTCTGTTTCTTTTTCTTGGTTGAACTTGAAGATCATCCGGGTTGTAAAATGCTTGATATGAGAATGTAGCGTGTACCTGGGATTTCTTCGATGTGGTTTTCTTCCTTATGTAGACGTGTGTAAGACAATTTACACTGGATGATTTTTTGTAAAATATCTTGAATACATAAGTCATCGTGGTGAAATAGGTCAGCTGCATGACAGTGGTGAATGCTGTTTCTTTTGATACATTGATAATTAAGAAATTTAAAGTTGTTATTAATATTTAAGAGATATTTGACTTTGGAATTAGTTGTTATGATTTTCATCCTTTACAATAGATGGAATGGGGTATAAATTATACAAACTATAAACAGTTTCTTCAAAAATTGGAAGTGCTAAGTATAAATATTCTCATTTTCATGCAACGCACATTGTACAGATATTGTGCGTGTTATCATCTAGGATAAATTTAAATTGAAATGGATAAAGAATTTGTTATGTAATGTGGAGCTATCTTTTCTAATTCTTGAAACAATGTTTTTGTATTCATTATAGATGGATGTAGAATATTTAGTTTACAAAAGGTTAAAGAAGTTTCTATATCAGAAAATGGTAGTAGTAGAAATTAAAGAGAAAATAAGTTGGATGTGATCTAATCTAATTTTTAATTGTTAACTAGTTAAACTACGGTCCCTATATCATTAATTTTTCGTGCAATATGCAGCGTATTCTCTGTATGGTTTTAATAGTATTATTAAATTGACTAATTAAATCACTGTTTTATCGAATATTGGTTATGTAAATTAAATTAATTATTATAAATTATCATTAGTTAATTTTTTTTAAAATTAAATTATAAAAATTAAAGTCTAATCATTTAATTTACTATTTACATTTTGTTATTTTTGTATAAAATATTTTCCATAATTTGGCTTATAATGCCATCTCTTTAAAATAGGAAGAGTTCATATTCCTTTAACTCGTTATGTTGTTTATCAACAATAATGATTTTCTTTTTTTATCATTCTTTATTTTTATTATTGTTATATAGTTTGGGCATTTTAACTGCCATCTTTTCACATCAATATACGTCGGATCCAGCGCCCTTATTGTGTATATTGAATTATTTCTAATGCTCTTTTTTTTTATTATTATTGCTTTTATAGTTTGGGCATTTTAACTGCCATCTTTTCACATCTATATAAGTCGTATCCAGCGACTTATTGTGTATATTAAATTATTATTTATATTAAATTATTCTTATGCTTTTATTTAATGCAAAGAAAAATAAAATTATTTTAAAGAAAAAAAAAATTATTTTACTAATATTAAAAAAAAATTAGTTTTAAATAAACATAATTATTATAGCTTGTAATTATAGCTTGTCTTAAGCGAAAGAATGTGTCCGGTGCGAGTGCTTATCTGTCAGTTCTTAAGAATGCTGACTCGGTCCCAGCTCTTTCATCTGGGGGTCTACCAACATGGTACGTTGTTTTTCTCTGCGGTCTCTTTATATTTTTCAAATGAATTTTTTCTCGCTTGTTATAATGTTTTTTATCGATGTAAAGCGGTTTATTATGTTTAATTATTTTTTTAATCTTTTCCTTTTTAAATTTATTTTTTAATTTCGATTGTTTTGCCTATTAGCTGACAAATACCGTTTCCGGGATTTGTTTGGCAATTCTTCAAGATTTTTATTCATCCTGGTTATATATTTTTCTTTTGCTACCTGATTCCTATGATTTATTTGTTCATGCAAAATTTTTACTCGGTTCTTTATGTTTTGCAACATAATCATTTATGATTTGATTATGTTGAGATCTATTGCAACGGGCGAGTCTATATCTAAATGTCCAGATATTATTTCGATGGCTTTAGTTGTGTGATGGATATGAATAGTGTTGTTATACGCGATTACGGCATATTTAATTTTTTTTCCATTGCGTCTTTTTTTGAATTCGTCTCTATTATTTAATAACCGTAAATGTTCATTAATGTGCTATGAAATCTTTCAATGGGTCCGTTTGATTGAGGTGATTGAGTAGCTGTATAATGTAGTTTGGATTCTGTGTAATTTTAATAAATCGGATAATAATGAGTTTCTAAATTCTAAACCGTTATCTGTTATTATTGTTTTGGTAACCCGTGATGAGAAAAATGAGAAATAGTACATTATTAACACTCCAGTACTCGCATAGGGAAAAAAAGTTACCCCACTCATAATTTTCCTAGAATTTTCTGAATAGGCTTAATCTAATAAAGCTGTTTTTTATAGTACCTCCTTCTAAGAACTGTGGCCCATATCTAAGCGTAAACAAGCTCCCCAAATTCAGTATTCGCGTTGCCAGAGCCAGATAAAGTTCTCTGGGTAAATTATTACCCGTGCGAGGTAAAAGTGCATTGTTTTAGACAATATTGTGTTATATTTATTATTATTATTTTTATATTATTTGTGTTAAATTAGTGTTATATGTTTTGTGACGATGTCAGAACGAAGTATCCCCCTCTTAGTTACTAAATACCAATCCAGAAGTATGGAAACACAATGGCTTCGTGAGCTCAGTGAAGATGAAAACAGGTGATACAGCAACATTGAAAGTGATCTGATGACCGGAAAGTAGACCATGTAAACAAGTCTGACGATGATACCGATTCAGAATTTGACGGGGGGATGAATGTAATTCAGAAAATGAAGATGTGCTATCTCACCTATTTGGAAGAGACGGAACAACAAAATGGAAGAAACACACCCGTTCTTTCCAGTCATTCAAGAACCAGAAGGGGAGAACATTATTATTCATCTCCAGGTACCAAAGGCCATGCGAGAAATGCCCTAACACTTTGGAGTCGTTGAAATGTATTCTGGATGAAAAATGTATCTATGATAACAACTTACACAAATTTGTATATTGAAAAAATAAAAGGTCAATATACAAGGGAACGGGATGCACAAGAACAAATGAATTAGTGTGTAAATTGGGGCTCTGTGATTGTGGTTACTATTTTTTAGCTGGAGTGAAAAAAGTCAGGAAGACAAAGTGTTCGTGACTTATGGGATAGAAGTGGTACTGGAATCGAAATATTCTATATGACCATGTCATAGAACAGATTTTTTTTCCTAATGAGGTGCTTACGTTTTGACGATCATCGCGACAGACTTCAAAGATCTGAAAATAGATAAGCTTGCACCAATAAGAGAAAATTTTTGAAATCTTTATTCAAAACAGCCAAAATTCATTTACTCCAAGTGAATTTTTTGATGTTGATGAGCAGTTGGTTGCATTTAGAGGAAGGTGTTCCTTTCGACAGTTTATCCCCAGCAAACCGGCGAAATACGGCATTAAAATGTTTTCTTCTTGTCGACACAAAAAATATGTAAACCATCAATGCTGAAGTTTATGTAGGCTTACCACGTGATGGGCATACAAAGCAACGAAACACCACAGATGAAGTTGTCAAACGGTTAGTAAACCCCGGTAAGTGGATTACTAACAGAAATATTACTTTTGATAATGGTTTAGCAGTTTACAAGTTGGCCATGATTTACAACCAATATTTCAACCCCCCCCAAGCTACATGGCATTGGCACTCTCCGTAAAAACAAACGAGAGGTCCCAGCAAGTTTTGTAAAATGTAAAGGGAAGAGAACGCCTTCGTTCCAGCAGCATATTTGGCTATACTCAAAATGGCCGTTGTACACTCGTGTCATATATTCCAAAAAAAGGGAGAATCGTTTTAGCTTATCAACAATGCACTTTGATAATGCTTAGTTTACTCAACCAAAACCTAACCACAACCCTTTATTATTGATTTAATAGCAGCAAATTGGAGTAGACAATTGTAGACAAAATGTGTCAGGATACAATGTTGGGCGCAATAATCTGCCGCTGGCCACTTTACTGTTTTTTTAATATTCTAAACCTTGCTGGAATTAACAGTCAAGTGATTTATAATGCAAATAAACCGTTCGGTGGATCAAATGAGGAGGTCGTGCTTCGTTTTTGCAAAGTTTTAGCGCTTGACGCTAATAAAACCTCAATTAAAGAAAACGACTTTTTACGAAAGCTGTTCCAAGGTCTATCAAAAAACTTAAAAATAAAAAATTTTCCTAGGAAAACAAAGGAAGAAATCCCCTCTGAAAAGAGATGCAGCGGGGAAGTTCAGGAAGATGTCACATATGTAGACGGACTCGCGACCGGAAGTCACGATTTGTCTGTGCAAAATGTAGGACAATTACGTCTGCAGAGATCAACTATAAAGTTGTGTGTGAAGATTGTATGGAATATGAGCTGTTATAGTGAGTCAGAAGAAAAATTGAAATTTTGAAAACTGTTGAAAAAACTCTATAGCTATAATAAAAACTTTAAAAAAAAGCTATTAAGATTTTTGTTTTTAAAATGTTTTGCATTTGCTATTATGTTTTAGGGATGTTAAACAATATAAAACAATTTTAATTAGAATCATTATAACTTTTATCAAGTTTCCAGTATTTTGCTTAAAAGAAAAAATTGTAGCCTTTTAGAATAAAAATTAAATTTTTCATACAATGTCAAAGTAAATATAGTTAATTAATATTTGTGGATTTATTTTACCCTACATAATAAAAGAAACATATTTAGATTGTTATGGTTGGTAGAGCAATTTTTTACAACTAAAACATGACACTATACTTATTGTAACCGGCCATGAATATGGGGCAACTATTTTACCCACGGCGAGTACTGGTGTCATAAATATGGTGCGAGTACTGGAGTGTTAACGACTTCAGTTGCTTGACCATTTTTTAATTTATAAAACTTGCGCAAATTTTGGAAAAAGGATTTACCGTCGATTAGAGTTAAATATTTTGTGTTTTTCTAGGTGATTGGATCCATGTGAACTATTTCAAATGGTTTAGATGGTGTTTGAGTAACGTTAATAACGAATATTGGATGTTGTTTTAAAGGATTCCGATCATATTTTGATACCGTAACAAATTTCGCAATTATTAATTTGAATTCGAATTAAGTTTTTCATATAGGCCAATAATACAATCTTTTTATTCGATTAATGTTTCCTCCGAACCGCGGTGGTTTGGTTTGTTATTGCCAATGTGGTAATCATAATTATTAAACTATTTTGTTCATCAGGATCTTGAATATCGATTAATCTACTTGTAGTTTTTACAAAATTAATTCCGAATGTTTAAAATATTTTACCATGGTTTCATAAAATTGGGTATAAAAATCAGTTTCAAAGAATAAATAATATTTAACTTTTGGTTCAACGAATTCTTTAATTAATTTTATTATATCTTGTTCGAAATTTTCCTTTGATATCTGAGCGATAATTCTGTTTTTTAGTACTTATTATTAAACAGTTTTTCGATTTTGGGTTTTCGCGGGATTAATATCAACTAAATTTAAAATAATCTGATTTTTTCCTAAATTTACTGGAGAGTCTGCTATTGGTATTTCGATTATTGTATTTCCTAAAGTATTAGAGTGAACGGAATTTTGTTTCAGATTCTTCTGTTATATTATCTAAATTTTCATTTTCATCAAAATTACGATAAGAGATGCATTTTCCGATGTTCATTTTCCGCGCGCGGTAAAATTGTTCTATTAAATCATTAATAATAGTATCAGGGTCTTCAGATTCTGTTAAATTAATTTCTACTCGCGACTAGTGCGTCAGCGACTTTGTTTTCATGACCTTTCTTATATTTTATTTCAAAATTAAATTCTTCGAGTTTTAGTTTCCAACGATATAATTTGAGTTTGGATCTTTTAATGATTGTAACCACTGAAGTGGTTTGTGATCCGTTTGAATGATAAATTTTCTGCCATAAAGATATGGTCGGAAATATTTGGTAGCCCAAACAATAGCTAGAAGTTCGCGTTCAATAGTGGACAGTTTTGATTCACTTTCGTTTAAAGTACGGCTCGCGTAAGCTATCGGAAGATCTCGTCCTCCGTGCGTCTGTGACAATACAGCGCCCAAGGCTACGTTGATGCATCTGTCGTTAAACAAAATGTTTTGTTGAAGTCCGGATATTGCAGGATGGGATTATTAATCAAAATATTTTTACTGGTTTCAAAACTATCTAAAATAATTTTTATCCGCGATGTTAATTTTCGATCCTTTTTTTAAACATTGGGTCAAAGGTTTTGTGAGGTGTGCAAAATTTGGAATAAAACGGCGATAATATCCTAGTAGTCCAAGAAAGCTTTAATTTGTTTAGTAGTCTTCGGTATGGGATAATTTTTTATAGCAAGGATATTTTATTAGGGTTTGGTTTTACTCCGTTTGATGTGACGAGATGGTCCTAAATATTCTATTTCCTTTTTTAGAAATTCGGTTTTATCGGGCTGAATTTTAAGTTAGATTCTCTTAGTTTTTTAAAAACTTGCTTTAAAATTGATAAATGCTCCTGAAGGGACGTACTGTAAATATTATATCATCTAAATAGGCAACACAATTTGGAACGCCCATGAGTATGGTGTTAATCACTCTCATAAATGTTGGGTGGACTATTTTTTAATCCAAAAGGTAACCTTAGGAACTCGTAATGACCGTTTACGGTTGAGAATGCTGTTTAGGGATACTCTCTTCATCCAATAAAATTTGATGAAACGAACTTGTTAGGTCGATTGTTGAAAAGTAACTGCTTTTGCCTAATTTATCCAGCAGTTCGGTTATATGCGGAATAGGATACTTATCATCGACCGTTTTCTCATTTAATTTCCTATAATCTATTACTATTCTCCACTTTTGTATTCCCGATTGGTCTAATTTTTTTGGAACTACCCAAATTGGACTATTGTAAGGTGAAAAAGAAGGGCGAATGATTTTGTTGCTATAGCATTTCGTCAATTTGTCTTTTCACTTCGTTTTGAAATATTTGAGGATATCGGTAATTTTTTAGTATAGACTGGGATCTCGTCTTTAGTTAGGATTTTTATGTTTGATTTGCGTATTTGCAGTTAGTGGAGTACCTTTTAAATAAAATAGATCAGAATATTGTTTTATTAAATTTTGAATTTCTTTTTTTTCTTCTTCGTTTAAATGGTCCGTGCGAATAAGATTTTTGACTTCATTGAAATCTGATTCTTTTGTTTTAATTAAATTTATATTATGAGATTCGTTATTTTTAAAAATTCTGATTGGTTTCACAAGGATTGGGGTTTTTTAATAGTTAATCTAAATGACCGATCCGAATTATTTTTTACCGTACATATAGCTTCGTTATTTTTATTGAAATTAAACCTTCATGAATTTTAAGACAATTATTGAAATCGGTATGAGGAATGATTCCTTCTCCATTTGAGATATTTTTGATTGGAATTTGATTACGGTTTTTCAGAATCGTTGTTTAAGATGTAAGTATATTCAGATTTGAGGGGGTCTGCGGTTTGTCATAATGAATTGTTAAATTGCCAAAAGTGGTGTGATTAGTATATCATTTACTAATTTTTTCTCATCAATTTTTCGCACCTAATAATTTAAGACTGTCTGTGTTCCAAACAATAAATCGAATTTAGGATGGAAGTCAAAAATGCCAAATTTCAGGGGAGTTTTGGTGTTGGGAAATATTTAGATGAATCTACCATTAGCGTTTAAAATTTTGTATAGAAGAACCGTGCGCGCTAGTAAGTTTAAATGGTTCGTGAGTAATGTTATTAAAAAAATATTTATTTGCTACAAGGACGGATACAAGCGATTTTGTGCACGCAGTGTCTATTAGAATTTTTAAGTTTGACTTTGGTGGAATTATATATGGAAGAGCACTAAAACGGTTTTTTTAAATTAAATAGGTCTATTACGTCCATGGTTCCTGTGCTAGGCTGGGATCTAAAAAATTACTTTGATCACTATCCAGATTATTTTGATCAGTGTATTGTTGATTTTCTTGATGATCGTCTGGAAATGATACAGTGGGATAGTGTCGGTGTGGTGAGCATTGGTAATTCAGTAATTTGGGATTCACTTAACGGATTCCGAGTTTAGATTAATTATGAACAATTCTAGGTTTGGGTTTTACTGGGGGAAAAACTTTGGATCCGAGTTGATAGATTACTTTAAATTACTATGACACTCATAGTTCTGATTAGGGTGTTCTATATTGATGATTTCTGGTAAGATATGATTAGGTTTGGTCTATATTGATTAGGTTGTTCCGTCTATACTGTTGGGGTCTATATTGAGATTACATTTTTAGCAGGTCTGAATTGCTTTGTAGTTTACTGGGAAATATTAAATGTTGTGGCGATTTTTGTGTACTTTATGGGTTTTGGTGTGGGCGATCAGAAGGTCGTGATGACAATTGTCTCATGTTTATTTGCCTGATGGTCTATCGGGGTTCTCATGAATTACTTCTAGTCCTTTTAACAACTCTTAGTGCTATTTTGATATATTTCGTGAGGACACGCCTCATCGGCATTTTCGCTTCCTTAAATAACTAATTTGCAACCTGTAATGTCTTTTTTTGATTTTATTATAAAATTAGGTTTCGTTGTTACCGCCCATTTCAATATTTAGAGTGGACGCGTCGCGTATATTTCGGCGTACCCTTGTTTTAAAACGATAATATGTCCCAGGTATTGATATATTTTACTGTAACCATGGTATAGCACGAATTGATCCTATTAAATAATCGTTTGGAAATCGGTGATTATAAAATTTGTTTATTAATTATCTGGAAATCGCGGTGACATAGGGTCACCATGGATCAGGTTAGGTAGATACTCTTGGCTTTAATGTGGGGTCCTAAAAATATTTAATTATGAGATAGTATGTGAAATCAAAATAATATGGGGTCTTAATACAGTAACTTACTATTTAACTTTGAGATTATAACAAAATATTTTTTACGCAGTTATAGTAATGGAATCGCCATAACCTTTTCTTTGAAAAAAATAGAATAGATTTTTTGATTAAAACTGATTTTAATTTGAGATTAATATCTCAGTAAATTCACTACACTAAATGACTTCGCTAAGTCGATCCATTTTTGTCTCGTATTGGACTCGTTCAGCAAACAGTTGATACTGGATCCTGGTATGCCCTCAAGTTTGACGATGTCCTACGACTGCGCCAGTTATGTTCAATTTAAAAGTAAAGACTTTTTAAATCAAGAAGTTTTTATCAATAAAAGTTTACAATATCAGACAGAAGAGTGGCGTGGAGACGGCTCTGGGATGTACCGTGAGAGAGAATTACAAAATTCATTGAGGTTATAAAGGGTTACAATGGTTCGTCTAGAAGCTTTATGCTAACATTACAGTAGTTCACAGGAGAGCTGATTTCCCACGAGGGGTTTCTAAGGAAATAGATTACAATGGTTAGTAGTCAAAGCTAAATTAAAAATATCTAAGGAAAGTGTAATTATATATATATATATATATATATATATATATATATATATATATAGATATATTATTATTATTTTTATTCTGCATTTATTTGCCATAAATACATGTTTATAAATTTGGAACTGTCCATGTACATTTATATGCATATCTAGCATATCGGTATTTGAAATTTAATTTTAATTAAAATCTATGGGAACTTCTATTCGTTTTTTTCCACCCAATGAATGAGTTTGTGATTGTCCTTGCGCTGATTCTTCCCTCTCGACCTCATTTGCTTCTCTTTTTTTTTTTTTAAAAGTCTTCTTTCTATTTTTTCCCTCTTCAACACAATTAGTTACTTAAACTTGAGCGTGTAATTACGTTTAAGTATGTATTTCAATTTTTTTTACTTTTCTAAATAATGAAGATTGTTGTATATTTTCGGTACTTAATTGCATATTTTATCTAATTTATTTGCATTTATAGGTGCGTTTTTTTTTCTCTTTTTTTTCTCTTTTTTTTAGCTTTTATTGCATATAATTCACAGCCCTAGTTATAAGCATTGGTTTAAAATTTTAATTTTAATTATGAATTAATTTATGTTTGCGTTTCGGTAAATTAGGTTAAATAATAATTTTATTATTTTTTTTTATTTCTTTTTTTTTATGAGCAAAGGTCATAAAGGATATCTTGGAGATCCTTGGCCACTCTCTCCATCCACAATTAGAATTAACTTTTTCTTCCTTAAGGATGCTGTTTTAAGATGGCGGAATTTTAATATTTTTTTTTTCGTCCTTAAGGATGTTATTAACAGTTTTTTAATTTATCCGAAGGATAACTTCTGCCATTGTTGTCCTCCAGGATACTGTTTTAAAATATATAACGGCTTTAAGATGGCGGATTTTGCCATTGTTGTCCTTAGAGGATATTTTTTTTAAATATTCGATGATTTAACTGTTTTTAAGATGGCGGAAGGATATTCATTCTTTGTTAACGCATTCTACGAGAGGCTGGAGACTCCCGTAGAATGCGTTAACAAAGCCAGAATATCCTTCCGCCATGTTTAAAACAGTTAAATCATCGAATATTTTAAAACAAATGTTCTTAAAAGGACAACAATGGCGGAAGTTATCCTTCGGATAACTTAAAATCCGTTAAAACATATTATCCTTAAGGACGGTAAAAACTAATAAAATTCCGCCATGTTATAACAGGATCCCTAAGGACGAAAAAACTAATTCTAATTGTGGAAGGAGAGAGTGGCCAAGGATGTCCTTCGGCCTCACAAAATCGTAAGATCCTGGCAGATCTGTAAAACAGTGTCCTAGAGTTATTTTAAGCTGGAGACCTGCTATAAGACACTGTTTTACAGATTTCCCAGGATCTGACGATTTTTTGAGGTCGAAGGACATTATCGTTATAAAGGTTGTCTAAGTGCCTGTTCCAATTTAGTTTTCTATCGAAGAGTACACCTTAATACTTTATTGTGTCACATTGGGCTAGTCTGAATGTATTGAGTCGTATGTCTCCTTTTTCTAGTGAAAATAATAAATTTAGTTTTTTCCAAATTAAAGTTTAGTTTATTACGTCTAGTCCAATTTCCTAGTCTTGATAGAGACAGATTTTCGATTTCTTTGAGTTCATCAAAGTTTTTTCTTTTTATAAGTAAAATTAAGTCCTCTGAATGTGCTAGTAACGTATTTTTATGTAAGTCTATTTCGAAAACTGTAATTATCAGTACGTTCCATAATATTGGTGATAATGCTGATCCTTGGAGAGTTCTTAAAGTCAGTTTCGTTTCTATGGAGTGATAGTTTGTGTGAACAGTAAGTTTTCTGTCAGTAAAATAATTCTGAATAATTTTGTAAATGTTTTTTGAGCAGTCATTTTTTTAAAAATTATATAGACCGCAGGCCACCAAGCATTGTCAAAACATCCAGCAATGTCTAAAGAAACTACTAATAAGTTATTTTCTTGGTGGAGCGTGTTATTGATTTGTTTAGTCAGTTCGTTGAGGGCTTGGTCAGTTCCTGATTGTGGTATAAATCCAAATTGATGTCTGTCAACTATTTCTTAAGTCGTTACGTGGTACATTAGTCTATTTTTTCAAAAACCCTACCCATCACAGGAAGCATACTCAATGGTATAAGGGAATATAAATTTGATTTGGGAATTAGAACTAGTTTACCCACTTTGCAGTTCTTTGAAAATTCCTTTCATTTAAATAGGATTTTATAAATAGTTGTTATCAATCTTAGAAAGGTTTCAGCTATTTTCTTAATCATTCGGGAGTCTATTTTGTCTATTCCGCAGGCTTTTTTACCATTTAATTGTATAATTGTACCTAATATTTCATAATCTCGGATGCCTACGTCATGTAAGTACGTCTTGTCTCATTTGTTTATGTTCATTATTGTCTTATTTGATGTGTCATCTTTAATCATTTTATCCAGTACGTGATTTAATGTTTGCTGAGTGTCTGTTCTGAATGTCCAGGTAAACTGTGAGATTTAATTTTGTTTGTTGCACATTTGTAAGGTCATTGCTACGCAGTAGAAGCAGTAGCATATGTTTTTCAAGAATTTAGTTTAGAATTCTTAAGATGTTTTTGGTATTTATGCTTACTTTTTAGATATTCAATTTTTTTTTATTTCCCTTAGTTTTCCGTCATGTTTTGTCCATTGATATATTTTCTTAAGATTATTAGTATGTCTTTGTAAGTTAGTCAGTTCAGGGTTCCACCAAGGAAGGGAACGGTGTTCAGTTGGACATTTAAAGTTTCCGTATATTTTGAATGCAACATTGCGAGCTTTCGTAATAGAATTTGCAATTTCATTAACTACACTGTCAGTCGAAAGGTGGAGTATTTCATTAATTATTAGGTCTTCTGTTTCTTTTTCTGTCCATTCCCAATCGGTATGAATGTGTTGAGGTAAAAATTGTTTCACAAATTGATGTCTTAAGTTAGTCAAGAATTTATCCTAGTTATCATTTTCTGTCAAATATACAAAGCTTTTAATTTTCTCTGCTGTCCAGTCATTCCCGTATACGTATGGTTAGTAAGTTAACATATTGTGGTCGGAAAAGTTGAATTCTTCCAGTTTCGTACAAGGTTATGTCGAGTTGCGTTTGTATTTATTAAAGTAAGATCGATATTACTTTTACCTCTCGCACTTTGAAAAGTTGTTAGTTCTGAGTCAGAATTTAATAAAAACAGGTCGTTTCCCACAATAAAGTTTTCCATCAGTTTACCCCTTGCATTTGTACGTTTATCAAACCAATATTTTTATCTGGCATTTGAATCTATACCTATAAGAATATTATAATTGCTGTAATAGTTTAATACTTTTTCTAATGTTTGCAAGTCTGAATTTATATAATGCTGTATTTATACAATTTATATAATGGGTTATGTCGAAATATGCTCTAATCAAAATCCCTTTCAATTTTTCATTTGGTAATTCTAAGCAATATCGCATAGCCATGCAAGCATCGATATTTTTATTATGTATCCCCAATGCCAGACCTTTTTTATTTACAATATACAATCTACGATTTACTATAACCTACTATTTTGTTTAACCTTGTGTAAGGTTCTTGAAGTAACAAAATATCTATGTTTATGATGTTTATATATTGTTGTAGCATGTTTGAGGTGTATTCCGAATAATGTGTTAGGATTCATGAATTAAGTGCAACTTCTATTGAGAAAGGAAGGATTCCCAGGATTGGGGAAGAAACAGGAGAGAAAGAGAACAAAACAGAGCATACTAGAAATGAAAATTTTTGTAGATTAATTTGGTGCATCAACAAAATACATTTAAACAAAACAAAACTTTTGAAGAACATTTATTGCTGTGACATCGTTTCAATTTCTTATAATCCCGAATTTCTAAGTACACAGTCTTATTTTGCTGGGATAATTAGTTTTATATTTAGTATTTTATATTTTTTAGGCGATATAGAGAACCATTCCTTTCTTTGGTGCAGCGTTCTGTATATTGGTCTAATTTATAAATACAACTACCATCTAAATATCTAGTCAATTTGTATGTTTTTGTCTATTAAAGTCTATAAAGTATTTGTCTATTTTTTTTATTTTTTTTTTTATTACTTAGTCCCATCATTTTTCTTGTTATCAATTTTAAAAATATAGAAACTGTTTATTTGTTATGGTTAACATAACTTAATATTCAATTTTTAATTGTATTCAGGTCAAATCAATCATTTAATTGATGAAAAAAAAAATTAAAAAAAAAATCTCAATAGAAATGGCACTTAATTCATCAATCCTAATTGTATTGATCCTTCTATATCATCATGCGTACCTCAAGAGAATAATGTGTGTTTAACTGTGTAATTTTTATATGTCTATACGTCATAAATAAATAAAATGCAATGTGTACAGTCTATGTATGTAGTTGAAATAATGTCATTTTAGACTTATTAGAGAGGGATGTTGTAGTCAGCGTTGGATGCCCATTTCTGTATTTCAGTTAAGTATAAAGGGCGGTTTTGGTCGAATACAGAATGGCAAGTAAAACGCTCCTGCTAACTTCTTGTAACTTTATTGAAATTTTCGCAGCTTATGCATTTGATTTCTTGAGACGTGCAGTCATTCGCCGAATGTCCTCCTCCACATCTTGAACATGCCACAGTCCCTCTGCAATCTCTAGTACTGGGGTGAAACTTCAAGCACTGGCCGCATCTTCTTATTCAAAATAATCTAGAATAATTACTTTTTGATGGCCCAGGCTAATCGTATTATAGAGCAGAAGTTCTCTGGTTCCTGCATCAACTTCTAATACTGCGTGCCGAGTATTATTTCTATTATTTAGTATAACTACAGGCCTTATTTTATCTTCATTTTGAGCTACCATGTACTCTATTATGTTATCCAAGGTTATGTCTTCTTCGATAAATTCAACTAAAACACGCTGATTACTTTTCGATAATTTACGGTACGACATTATATTTAAATCTTTAATTTTCTCTTCAATTTTATTTAGATTTGCCTTATTGAAATATTTTTAGTCTTTTGTTTAGTATTTTGGACCGGGATAGTTGGATTTCTTGGATTGAGGCACCTCCACGCTGAGAGGCACTGAGGAGGAAGGAAAAGAAGAAGAAGTTTAGTATTTCAATTTTTATAATTTTATTGGAAGGTTTTATCATCAATTAATCTATATTGTTTTGTTTTTTGCTACATTTGCCTAACTCATTTAAATATTTTTATCATTTTAGTTTAATTTTGGAATTTTAAAATATTTAAAAAAAAATGTTATTTGAATTTATTAGTGTTTGTTTATTTACTTAAGGGATTTTAGAAAGTTAAAAATAATTTCATTTATTAATTATATACCATGTATGCAAGTTTAAAATGTCGTTTATTTCTTAAAATATATACACAGTAATTTAAAAAAAAGTATAATATATTTTATTCAAAGTACTGACCCTCGCTTTCTACACATTTTGTCCATCTCTCGGGCAATATATGGATACAATTCCAAAGGAATGCTTCATCTTTATTTGAAATCCATTCATCGAGCCATTTTCGTACGTTTTCGAAATTGTTGAAGTGTTGCTCCGCCAATGAGTGTCCCATCGATGAGAAGAGGTGATAATCAGAAGGCGCCAGGTCAGGTGAATACGGCGGGTGGGGTAGGAGTTCCCAACCAAGCGAAGAAATCGTTTCCTTAGTCAATCTGGCTGAATGTGCAGGAGCGTTATCATGCTGAAGAATGACTTTGGCGTGCCTGTGAGCCCATTATGGGCGTTTTTTCGATCAATGCGTGACTCAAATTGATCATTTGTTGTCGGTAGCGCTCGGTATTGACTGTTTCGCCGGGTTTGAGAAGCTCGTAGTAGACTACTCCCTTCTGATCCCACCACACACACAGCATTGTCTTCTTCCCAAAACGATCCGGTCTTGCACTCGATGTGGATGGTTGTCCTGGCGTTACCCATGATTTTTTTCGTTTGGGATTCTGAAAATAAATCCATTTTTCATCGCCAGTTACAACTCGATGCAAAAAAAAACCTTTCTTTCGTGGCGTAAAAGCAGCATTTCGCACACAGTTTTTTTTCGTTTTTCCATCTGTCGTTCGTCCAATTCATGTGGAACCCATTTTCCAACCTTTTGAATCTTTCCCATAGCTCTCAGGCGATCGGAAATGGCTTGCCTAGTGACATTCAACTGTTCTGCCATCATTTGTTGGGTTTGGGTATTGTCTTCGTCTAATAAAGATTGCAATTCGAAATCCTCAAACTTTTTTGGTCGATTTTCTCGTTTTTGATCAGTAACATCAAAATCACCACGTTTGAAACTTTGAAACCAACGTTCACATGTCCTGACGGTTGGAGCAACATCGCCATAAGTCTCAAAAAGAATTCGATGACATTCAGATGCCTTTTTCTTTTGATTAAATAAGAAAATCATGACATGCCGCATATGCTCTTTATTTGGCTTAAAATTAGACATTTTTAACACCAAAGAAAGGTATGATACGTCCACGTAAACGACTTAAAAACAACTGACTTTTGTAAACAAATGACTAACAAACAAAATAGCGTTTAGAGATAAGCAAATCCTTCAATAGGCTAAGAGCGCATTCTATTGGAATTAAGACGACATTTTAAACTTGCATACCTGGTATATATTTTATTGATATAATGAATAAAGAATATATGAATATATAATGATTTAATGAATATCATGAACTGCATCACCTAATTCCAAATTTCTGACTCCTCCAAAAAAATATTTGATGTACAATATTTTGTCCAGAAAGAATAATTGATAAAAGATAATATCTATTCATTACATGAGTCCTCTCTCAATAAACTCGAAATCTGCCTGTTAAACTTCTTATTTTTCTTAATATTTGACTTTACACAAAAACCAAATACAATTGAACTTATAGCATTTCGATTAGTTAGTTATAATTTTGCTGTTTGCTTGTTAGCACTTTCCGTCCCTATGTACTCTAACTATAACAAGCAAGGTAGGAAGTATCAGAAGTAGTCCTAGGTCATGTGCAAATAAAAATGAAATTACCCTGCTTTGATGAGGAATGTCAAATTGCCACTGACTTTAAGAACAAGGCATGTAGACAAATGATTCAGAGAAGGCATACCAGGGGATCAGTTTGGGAGTAGAAAAAGGGTAGGATCTCTCAGTAGGATAAGAAGAAGGGATCAGAAGCGTCTGCATCAAATGAAAAAGAGAAAATGGGTAACGCCTTAGGAATATCAAAAATCTCCAAAGCTCCAATGGAATAAGAAAGTTTTACTGTACAACGCCTCTTTTAGCATCGATTAAATGCCTGCAGAGATGCTGAATGAAACCTGGTAACAAACAAGAAGAACGCATTTGTGCAAAGGAAAATACTCTTTTAGGTAAACTAGATCCGCCTGACCCAGAAGATGCTGAGGAGGCTACAAGAGATAAGGGATTATAAGGCTCCTGGGGCGGATCAACTTCCAAGTGAGTTATTAAAGCATAGGTGTGAAGAATTAAGAAGCTTCCTCAAGAGAATAATAAAGGACATATGAGGATATGCCTAAAGAATGGTACAGGACAATAATATTTCCAATACTCAAGAAAGGTGATTTGCTTAGCTGCCAAAAATACCGTTATTGTCATGTTCCTATAAGGTTTTTTCAAGGATACTCTTCCAAAAACTCCTTCCCTTTGCAGAGAATGAGATTGAGCTGTATCAGGCAGGATTTATGAGGGACAGAAAACAATGGATCAGATTTTCTTGGTGAGGAATATTTGAATATTTCTTGGTGAGAAAGTCAGGAAGAATAATATAACCACCCATCATTTATTCATTGATTTCGAAAAAGCCTATGACAGTATCATCAGAAAAGATATGTACCAGGATCTGTTTTAAATGGGAATACTCACCGAATTAGTACGCCAGATGAGTCTCTATGGCGGAAGTACTATGCAGTGTTCGAGTGGAAGGTGAAACAGCTGAGAACTTGCACACATATAAGGGACTAAGACAAAGTGACTGACTCGCGTGTCTATTATTTAACTTGTCTTTGGAGTGTGCAGTAACCCAGATAGGGGGTACAGTATTTAATAAACATGCAATGATCCTAGCTTTTGCGGACGATGTGGATATCATCGGATGAAATTATACGGGCATGAAGAATTCATTTGTTGGGCTTCAAAGAGCTGCAGCAGGATTGGTACTTTGAACTTATATAGTAAGTTCAATCAGTAAAATTGTTAAATTGAACTTGCCCAATAAATCTTGTTTTGGGCCCCATAAGCATTTAAAAAGTAAAGTCATCTCCCGATCTACGAAACTAATTATTTTTGAGACAATAGTTAGACCTATTTTGACTTTTGGTTTGGAATGTAGATTTGACCTAAATCTGTAGATTTGAACGACTTATACTTAGGAAAATATTTGGTTCTTTACATAATATTGGCATATCAAGTATATCCTCGGGAAATACTTGATGGAAAAATACATGCCACCAGAATAGTGGGAAGATCCCGGTTAAGATGGATAGATGGGGTGTCTACAGACAAGAGGTCCATCCTGAACGTCCAAAACTGAAGAGCAACAGCAGCCAACAGAGATGACTGGAGGACCGAATTGCGGGAGACCTTGACTCTCCAAAAGTTGTAGTGCTACGAAAGAAGAAGAAGAAGATCTATATCAAGAAATGCGGGAGCTTTATTGTGATCTTAGTTGTAGGCCTACCATGCCGTCTCCTGCCAACAACATTACAGAAGTGAAAAATAATCAGTTTTATTGCTTTGAGCTGCATTTTCCACTCAACTTTACCTTTTTTTTTATAAGACAATAAGTTCTTGACCCTAGATTTCTCAAGACATTTTACGAATGTCTTTTTTTCTACATAGTTATAGCACTGCTTCACTATCCAGGGTTTGAACGGATTTCATGCCCCCTAGTTTGCTTCTTAGGAAGAAATATTCACTATTTAGCTATGAACGGATTTTATGTTTTATTTCGAATCTTAGAGATACTCGAGCCACATGGAACTCATTCAAGTACTTACAATGCTTAACAGTGATTAGGTAATACATGCGTTTTATAGCAGTGATTATTTATGCAATCTGAACTGAACATATTAGTCTGTACATGCTCCATTAAATATAAAATAATATAAACGTAAAAGTGATTTTCAGCACATTAATGTTATAGCCAAATAAATGGCAAACATTAATTTATATATAGAAAAGAGAAACACAAAATTAAAGAATGGATTGAAATAAAAGAAATAATAGAGAAGGAAGAGAAAACATATATCTATTCTGGGTAACACGAGGTGACCCAGTACACACTCGTGTTCGCCTGCATTCGTCTTGCCTCGGCGAGTGCGTACTGCCGACATTATATAATAAATTTTCTGAACGTTTGTCTAGTAATCGTTGAAAAGGAAAGACGGTTTCCTGTCGTTTTAGTCTTGTATGTGGATTCCAAGTTAAACGTTTGTCCAGTTGGAATCATAGAGATCGCGTCGGTTCAACAAAGATCAGTGGGATATTATTAAAGGATGCTGTAGGACAGGAAGTAGTAGGTTAACGGTTATTTATGTTACGGTTAGTTATATTACAGGAAGGGTAAAGGTTATTTAATGGGATTCGCTTCAATTTTTTTTTTTTTTTTTTTTTTTTAGAGAAAAAAAGTGGTGTATCTTATATGAGCCCCTAATAACTTCTTTTAAAAATCCTTTTTTATTTGTATACTTTATAACAAGTTTAGTCAACTTATAAAAAGGCAAAAATCTTTAAATTGCGTCATTAGAAAACAATTGTTCGACTTGAAAGCTTATATGCCTCTGAATGTTTGTTTCTCAACAAAAAAGGAGATATTGAAAACATGGGAAAAAAAGGAAAGCAAAATAGTAGAGGAAATATTAGAACCAAGAAAGATAGAAGAAGGTTTTAAACCTAAGTGTAATACAGAAATATATTAAAATATTGAAAAATTGAGAGATGCAATGAGAAAACATAGATTGATATTCTAGGTGAGGGAAACTAACAAAGAACATTTTCCAACACAACCTCCAAAAACAGAAAAGGAATACATAGATACGGATGGTAAAAAAAGATATGATGATAGCAAATACCTGACAGAATTCAATTTGGAGCAGAGACAAAGTTCGGACAGCTTTCAACAAGATCAAATTTCCAGAAGTAGTTAAAACACAAATTAATAGACAGTGGTCAGATGAAAGGAGGAAACAACAGGCAGGGGTGATGAAGAATTATTGGAAAGAACGGAAGAGTAAGAAATGATTTGTTGAACGTTGTCCACAGATGGCTGAATTAGAAAGGAGAAGAAGAAAATATCTGTAAAATACATTTTTTCTAAAAACAACTTTATATTGACAACTTTTTAACACTTGAGGTACGCATGATGATATAGAAGGATCAATACAATTAGGATTGATGAATTAAATGCCACTTCTATTGAGATTATTTTATTTGAAAACTAGTTTCGAATGCTAAACATTCATCTTCAGTTCTAAAACATACAATAAAATTTTCAACACATCAGTACTATGTTACATAGATTAAATATACTAAGGTTTTTAAAAAGATAAGACAAGAAATCAAGCATAGGCACTCACCTTCGAGGTAACTAAAACACTGAATTTGTGAGAAGTAAAAGGGGGGAGGCAGGTAGGTTACGTTTTAGATTTACAACGGGGTAAATCTTACCTACTACCTGTAACCTACCTGCCTCCCCCCTTTTACTTCTCACAAATTCAGTGTTTTAGTTACCTCGAAGGTGAGTGCCTATGCTTGATTTCTTGTCTTATCTTTTTAAAAACCTTAGTATATTTAATCTATGTAACATAGTACTGATGTGTTGAAAATTTTATTGTATGTTTTAGAACTGAAGATGAATGTTTAGCATTCGAAACTAGTTTTCAAACAAAATAATCTCAATAGAAGTGGCATTTAATTCATCAATC
The DNA here is from genome assembly GCA_003667255.2 of Euschistus heros. Classification (NCBI taxonomy): domain Eukaryota; kingdom Metazoa; phylum Arthropoda; class Insecta; order Hemiptera; family Pentatomidae; genus Euschistus; species Euschistus heros. Next base: position 182,414 of record RCWM02000882.1, read on the forward strand.
CTAACTTTTTAACACTCCACCTTATCACATATTTAATTCTGTCGTATTCTATTTCCATAATATACTATATAAAAATCTTACCACAGATAATTGTACTGTCTATTAATTATAAATGGGTAAAATATTTAAATAAATAAATGTCGTAGTAGTAAAAATATAACAAAAGGGCTGTTAATAATGTTACATTGTTTCATAATAAAACATACATATAAGTGTATTAAATTGATCGTAACCGCTCATTTACTAGATGTATTTGTAATACAGTTGCTAATTCCTATTATAAAAGAATAAATTAATTATTAAACATGATAATTGATTATAAATTTCCTTAGGACTATATTTAACAAACATATTGCTGTTAGTAATAAATCGTTGAATCATATGCTCATCATACGCTTATATAATTGCTTTTATGTTTTTTTATACTTTATATCTTTAAGATAATACTTTTGTAGCTATTCAGTTTTTATTCTGCAAATCCTGACATCACAGTAGCCACTGAGTAAGTAAATTGTAGAACCTAGAAAAAAAAATAAAATAAAAAATACCATGAATTGATTTTAGAAATAAATCAGATATAAATATATATATATTTTTTTTTCTAAATAATGGATTTTGAGTTGAAAAAATTAAGTAAACAACTTTAAAAATATTTCGATAATTATCGTACCCTTAGGGAAACCGGATATACAATTTATTAAAATACAATATCTTTCGGTATCATATTTAATTCTGATATTAATGATGATCAAATTGTTTCATTACCGAATACATCCAAAAATGGTAATTGTTTCAAACTCCTCTTGATAGTTGATTTACTCTTACTCTTGATATCTCAACTTTTGTAGGAAATGGTACCAAATGGCCAGCCTTTAAAGCCACCTTTATCTCTTTGATCCATCATGACCCTAATACTAATAGTATAGAAAGTAATATAATAATGATTTTTTAGTTTATTTTAATCGATTTATATACAATTATTAAAAGTATATTTAGTATGGTCATCGTAAATCTGAACAGTGCACTTTCAAAAATCAAAAAAAGAGTTCATAAAATCACTTATTAACTATTTTTTTGATTTTTCTTAAAAAGTGCAGCGTTGATTTCAAAATATTTCTTATGGGACTACCTCTTAAGTATGCCCTACCGATCTGAAAAAGAATAATCAAAATTGATTCAGAATTGACGGAGTAATCGCGTAACATAAAAAAAAAAAAAATAAATAAAAAAAAAGAAGAGTTGAGAACCTCCGTGAATTCTGAATCAATTTTGATGATCATTCATACCTACTTCAGAGGTAGTCCCATAAAAAATATTTTGAAATCAACGCAGCACTTTTCAAGAAAAATAAAAAAAAACAGTTAATAAAAATCACTTTTATATAACCTTACATTTTAAACATATTTATGATTATGATTATCTAAAATCTCCAAGGTAACTAAATATAAATTATTAACAAAAATAATTTACATATACAGTCAACTCTCGATGTGTTGTACTTTGATAAGCTGAAGTCGAATAAAATCTGCGGTCGGAAGTACATTACACTTAAATTTCACCTCAATGAGACGATTTCAGACAAAAAAACAAGACGTGAAAAATTGTGTCGAAAATAAGTATAACTGAAAATAGGGTTCAACCGAGTGAAGGACCAACTCTATTGGAACTATTAGAAGTAATCGCCTCTAAAACTCAAACTGAAATTAAAAGAATTTCATGTGTAATTTGTTTTCCTGTTTTATGTCATTGTTTGTCTTTTCAGTTCATAGTTACACCAGTTACTTATTATTAGTTATTCACTCGAGTGGTTTTACAGTGGCTATTGAAAATTCTTTTAATTAACGAAAAGTTAAAATTGATTTGCAAAGTGCAGAAAGGAGAAAGAAGTTGGGGGTTTGTTGCTAGTGAATTCCGTGTAGTTCTGTTTCAACCGTCCTAAAGAATAAAGAAAAGATCGCCACTGATGGATGGCGGTAAGTCTATGGTACTTCTAGGCACCCTCAGAAGAAAGCGGATTCAGTTGAAAGTTATATGACAAATTGGTACCAGGTATTTAATTTTCAATATCAATGATTTTGTATGTATGTATAAAACAACATACACATACCCATTAATGAAAAATATACGTAACGATTTCAACTCCGATTGTGTGTTCAATTTCCCCAATTACATGAAGGTAAGTGGAATGATAACTCGATAAGTCTTTGTTCAGTAAGTCAAACCATTTTTCAGGAAAGCTTGAAGATCGAGAATTGACTGTATAAACAAAAATACACTTGGGGTCACCTGTGGTGTACTGGTTAGCATAGCAACTTACTAAACCCAAGATCGCGGGTTCGCAGCCTGGCAGATGACTTAAAGATTTTTTAAAGGGAGTAAAAAATCCTTAGCTATGCCGTCCTTCGGAAGAGACGTAAAATGGGGGTCCCGAACCTGTGCGATGTCAGGTACTCGTTAAAGATCCCTATCCTAATTATACCTGGATAGGCAAAATTCAGGGCTCCCACCGTAGCATCGTCCGATTAGCCATAGCAGCATAAAGTGACGATAAACAAAATAAACAATAAACAAAACAAAAATACACTCACCACTAAAAAGTGAAAAATAAAAATAATTTTTAGAGAAAAAAACAAAACCGACTTCAAGTTTAAACCTACATATACAAACTTGAACTAAAAAATAAAAAATAATATTTTAATTGCTTCAAAACAAAAACCATTAAATGAAAATCAACGAAATTATCGATACTTATAAACCTATTCACAATTTATAATCAGTCATTTTTGGAGTCGGTGCCAACCAAAACAAACAGAATTTGAAAAGAGATTGTAATCGTAAAGATTCTCCCACTGTTTCATCACCGCCACTCCGCTGTCTCCGCCCCTTCGACAGTTTATTTATTGTAAAGACAGGATTAAACTTCCCTTCTTGGCTGGCACCGACTCCAAAGATAATTGGTCATAAATTGTGAATAGGTTTATAAGTATCGATAATTTCGTTGATTTTCATTTAATGGTTTTTGTCTTAAAGCAATTAAAATATTATTTTTTATTTTTTAGTTCAAGTTTGTATATGTAGGTTTAATCTTTAAGTCAGTTTTGTTTTTTCTCTAAAAATTATTTTTATTATACAACATTTTAAGCATGTTAGATCTACGACTCATTTTTAACCCAAATGATAATTGATAAACACTAATCAATCGAAAAGAATGAGTAAGCTCGCTCAATAAAATGCCACGAATAAACTGCACGAAAGATGAGCTGATACTGAGGAGTGGGGACATGGTTGACCGCACTTGAGGTAATTGCTTATTTCCCGCAATTTTCTGTAAAAATCTCCCAATATACAGGCCTCCTTTATCCGTTCTACTTTTAAACCAAATATTTGTACTCGCAAATGTCCTAAACTCAGCTATACTGAGGGACAGTGATGAAAGTTAAATTCTGACGAACTTATTCAATATTTCTTAGAAGGGTGAGGGAAATGCTCACCTAGTGACCAACGCTGGTTAAAACAGTAAAAAACTGGACAACACAGCAACGCTCTTCATATTGAGCCACATCAAGTAGTAATTTCTAATTATTCACTGACCTTTGTTGATTCACTGACTCGACTTTAAAAACATATATCGATTTTTTCGTAGTTGTTTTCATGGTCATGAAATATCACAGTTTAAATATCTTCAATACCTGTGGTGACTACAACTGCGGTAAACATCAGTAGCTGAGTAAGGTTTGTAACTTTAATTTAAATGATAATTATAATATGAAATTATTGAGAGTACATTCTATTTTTTTAAAGTTTATTTAATTTTTAAAATAAATTAGATCTTTTAATTTTTATGCTGAAATGTAGTACTTGAGTTCTCAATTGTGATGTTTAGGGGTGTTGGAGAGTTTAATATTGTGTTTGTTTTGATTAAGTTGTATTATCTTCTGTATGTGTTTTAATAACGCAGCACTTAAAACAGAATATCACAAATAAAACAGGTAAGAAGTCATAATTTGAACAAATGTTTTTTACATAAACTGCCACTGGATCAGAAAAAAACCTAGTTTCGGTACCGATGTTTTAGTTCGAGCTAACGTATCCTTCTATAAATTAAGCTACTTCAAGGTTTATTACTCTTTCTCTTTTAATATCAACATTGTCTTTTTGTTTATTAACAGTCTTCTTTCTTTTGTTTCTATTTTCAACACAATCTATTACTGAACCATAATTTTATACTTGTGTTTTTGTTAAAAAACAATTTTATTCTGGACAAAGTCTCTTAAGAATAACTGGTAAGTACATGTATAAATATATTAAATCTGGTCAGAGACATAATTAGATAAAAAAAATAAAGAAGGACAATAATACAAGAATGACTCTATGTACATAGTGTCATTATTGTATTAATGTACTATACATAGTTGATAGTCTATACTATACATAGTCTATACAGAAAAGAAAATAAGATAATTCTAATAATTCTACAAATTAGAGAAAATAAAATGAAATAAGAAAAACAAAAATTAAATTAAAAAATCTTTTGGTACAATGCTTAGATTTGTATGTACAACAGAAGTACCCAATGTTATATACATAGAAAGTGAAATTGGAAATGGAATCTTAATTATGTAAGCACTGAATCCAACAATGCAATAACAATTTTTGACTAACAATAAGTAGGTAACAAGTTTGAAAGCGTCAGCTTGGATGAGATGGAGGTATTGAAAATAGATGTATTTGAATGTTTTCAGGGATTTAGCTTGTCTGATATGAGGAGGAGTAGAGTTCCAGAGGATTGGTGAGCGGAAGAGGAAGGAGCGTTGGAATGTTGAAGTTCTATGGGATAGGGTACACAGATCAGAAAGTCGGGATCTTGTATGTATTGAATTGACTGCAGATCTGAATTGAAACATATTGAAAATATAAAAAGGTTAAAGGGTATTGATAATTTGGTATAGGAATGTTCCATGGAAATATTGTTTACGGAATGTGGGGTAAAGCGAATGTAGTTGGGAATAGAGGTGGGATAGGCGCATCGGACTACTGAAGACAAACCTTACGAAGCAGTTCACGTGCAGGTATGTACTTCAATTTTTTATCTTTCTTAGTATTGAATTAGCTGCATATTTTAGGTATTATGTTGCATATTTTAGGTATTATATTGCATATTTTACCATATTTATTTGCATAAATATGTGCATACTTTACAGATTTTATTGAATATAATTCACAGTCCTAGTTATGACTAATTCTTTTATACATTAGTATCTGGCTAAAACATTGCTATGCAGATATATTCGTCTGTCAATGCATATATTGTACATTTTCTTTACATTTTTAAAATGTTAATATATAACTTTCAACATAACTATAATGCATTTGTAACTATGAAAAACATGCTTTTCATTGCTATCTCCAGTTAATCCGACCTTTTGGTCGTTCCGCCCTACCCCTAGGGAGTAGCAGTTAACAATGGATTGGATTCCTAAGTTTCTACTGTAGTTTCTATTCTTACTAGGGGAGGACACACTGTCTCACAGATCCTGTTGGCATTTTTTGTGGAGGTTCCTGGTCAAAAAATATTAGACACGTATTTTGCTGTTCCAACCAATGGATCAACCAATGGAAGCCGAGAAAAAAAAATAGCATTAAATTAATTGATTTTATAACTCGAGTTTAAAAAATGATATCGACACGATTCTTGCCCCAAGATTTTTAATTTTGATTGCTAATTTAAGGAAAAATACAGCCGTTCCATATATTTTGGTTAAGGTTAGTTAAATTCTAAAAAGATGAATAAATTAGATACTAATTAGGAGAAAATATAATTTATTATAAATTAATATTTATCTAACATACAAACAGAACCACATATTCGATTTGATTGTTATGTTACAATTTTCGTTTTATTTTCAGCTGAACATGTTTTTGTCAACTATCACAATTATATTTTAACATATTCAACTACAAATCGAATACGTGGTTCTGTTTGTACACTAGATAAATATTAATTTGTAATAAATTATATGTTATCCTAATTAGTATATACATATATATATACAAACAAATATATTTATTACTTATATATATTTATTACTTAATATATATATTTATTACTGTACATATATATACACACATATGTATATATATATACATTTTTTTTTCTATTTTTCCTCTTATAGTAACCGTATAAGAGGAAAATTTTTTTAGCGTATTTACATGTGCCATGCCTGATTTTAGGCATACTACACGTATTACCAAGTTCATTGGTTTACATTTTTATAAATTCAATTTGATCTTATTGTCTTTTTTGTACAATCAGATAAACAAAATAAAACAAAAAACAAAAAGAAAAAAAAACAATTAAATAATAAGGAATCTAAAGAAAGTAACGTTAATACAATTTTTACAAAATAATAATTCCATAAATAACACACAATAATAAAAAATAAAACTAAAGCACAACAAGATACTGCCTACTAAAGCATGATTATACTGCCTTCCTACATTCCTCAGTCAGTTTGTTAAAGTCTATTTGTTTAATAAAATATACAAAATCAGATTGAAATTTGGCCATAAGTCTCTGTTCTGTTTCTGGCCAATTTCCGTGTTTTACTATAATGTTCTGTATCAGTCTTGCTCTAATGTTGTCATGTCCTTTACAACATTGGTTTATGTTCATCGAATTTTGCATTTAAATACATCAAAAGAATGCTGTGGTTCTCCTCTTTCAAGCGATACCAATCAATGAATTGCGTAACAAATTAATAACGATTTAAAGAAAAGTTATCAATAAACGGTATACAAATTTCAATTCCCTTATATTGTTAGTTTTTATTGAATAAACGTTTTTCAGAGTTTGAGGGCGCTGAATTAGAATATGACGTCAAATTTTTGGTGTGAAAAATCTATAGACGTAGTTAGCTAGAAAATCTAATTATTTTTTTTAAATTTAATTAATCTAAACCAAAATATATGGAGCGGCCGTATTTTTTTTTGAATTAGCAATTAAAAATAAAAATCTTGGGGCAAAAATCATATCGATATCATTTTTTAAACTCGAGATATAAAATAAATTAATTTAAGGCTATTTTATTTTTGTCTCGGCTTCTAGTGTGTCCTCCCCTTATTAGTATAATAATAATAATGATAACTGATCTGACTATGGCGTTATTATGTTTGATTTTGGTGTTTACGTAAATATTTTTCTTGTTAGTATAAATATCTTTTATTGCGAAATCAAATCCATCCACTTATCGATTCCTTGATTTGGTGTAGATAGTTCATTGAATAGAAGGAAAATTTATAGAACCCAATATTCCAAATAGAAATTTCGGAGAACCTAATATTTTAAAATGTTGCTTGATGTAAAAAAAAAACAACATCAATCAATATTTCTAACAAAGAGTTTCTTGCAGAGTTGGGGAAAATTTAAACATGGACAAATTTTCTCCAGCTCTGGTTTCTAATACTTTGTAATATAAATTAAAAATATTGTTGGAGACATTATTAAAAATTTTATAAATGTTATTCAAGAAATCTACTTACGGACATGATGGTTTCCAAGTTGACCGGGTACATCCTGACGGCGGTGAGGGTGACTCCTTTCCTAGCCCTTATCATCATCATCTGAGCCGCCTTCCTGAACTTAATGTCAGCCTTGTACCAGTCACTGCTGTACACGGCGAACAGCAAATCTGAGCTCTGTTAAGGAAATGATATGAGTGATATTATATAATAAATAAATCCGAGAAATTCGTCAATTGAATAATTTCTTGGATATAAAAATATACTTCAATAAATATGATTATTGTACGTTATAGTTACTTTGTAAAACAACTAGATGGATTACTTTGTATTGTAAGTAGATGGAAGTATTGAAAACGGTAAAATATACCAAAACTATAGATAAATAAAAACCGCACTCAAAAGTTCGCTGTATTCAAGGTTTTTTTTTGACATACGTAGGTGTTTCGGCTTAAGATCCATAATTTTTGAGGAGTAAAGTTGTATTTTTTTTACATTCATTATGGATCGCTCTAGCTCTGTTGGTTCTATGATCGAAATTTTGACGACAGTTTCCTTATCAAAGATTTTACAAAAAATATTTTTTCTATAAACAATTTGTCGATAGGACGAAATATTTAGGAGCTGTGTTGGTTTCAGTGAGAAAAGTGATGTTCTTCTGAAGGTTTTAAGTGTAGGGGTTTTTTGAAACGCTCCATTAAATGGAGTTTTTTACTTTATTTATTTAGTTATAACATTAATCGCTAGGACCTATTGTTTCGAAGCTATTTTGGTTTAAATGAAAAGTTAAGTTTGAAACCGCTATATTTTCTCAACATAGTTTATTTCGGATAATCATTAATTGTTAATTTTATTTTATTAATTTTTTCCTTTTAATTCTAAAATGTAGGTATATTTTCGAAATCAGTAGATTATAGATATTTATTTCCGATTTGTTTTTCACAGTCAGGGAGAAATTAAGTTTTTTTTAATATAACTGAGTTTTTTACTATAAATTTTCTTCTATTTGACACCTGTTTTTCTATATTTTATTATCTAAAACAGAGCCTGAAAACAATATTTAAAAACGTTTACTAGTTTGTAAAAAATAATAACATATTAATTGAAATTATAAAGTAATTGTTTTAAGATTGGTGTAAGTCAATGCTATATCATTATAGCTTTCGACATTTCCAGTGATTAGATATATCTTTAATATAATATTCCTCTAATACATCATTAATATTTTCTAAACTTTTGTATATAATGGAACTACCAGAAGATATATTGTCTGTTCAATTGTTAATTTATACGTGGAAGAGTTAATAAATGAAACTATTTTGGCAACGTTTCGAGACTATATTGTTCTCATAATCATACCCTACAGTAAAGAACCAGGTTCCCGATAAAATTATATAAGTTATACTAGATATTTCAAAACATAAATTTAGCTGCAATAGTTTATAACAACATGTGTTACAATAATAAAAATATATATAATTACAGAATATAGAAGAGTATGAAACTACTTAAAATGTTATTGGTGGGTATGGTATTGACTAAGTTAATTTAACAATTCTAGAACTGACATGGGGAATCTTTGAAAAACAGTTACTGAGTTACGAGGGGGGGGATTTCCCAAAACTGTTGGTATTCCCACAGATATAGGTATAAAAAGGCTTTCTATATTTAGGTTTACTTATTAATGGATAAATGATTTTTATGATGTATGTTAATGTAAATGTATATTATTGGTCTGAATGTATTAAATTGGAATAACAGGTGTTGAGATTTAGAACATCTGATGTTTTGATTACTGCGCGATTTAAAAATTTTTGTATGGTTATCATTTCTTTAAAAATTATTTATGTTAATAAACAAGTCGTTTAAGATATCATTCCTAAGTATTGAATAAGACGCCACAACTATCTTCACATGGAATTTCATAAACAATATCAGACTGTAATTCTAACTTATCCGTATCTTTGGTTTTGGTAAATAATTTATCAATCGTGGAGGTATTTTGAATGTGACAGTGTAGTCAGTTTTATGGTTATTTGTGAGTGTTTTTTTGAGTCTTTCTGATAGTGTTTGTATATATGGAATAGTGTAATATCATTTATTGTTATTTTCATGTTGTTTTTGTTGAGTATTTGTTTGTTTTAGTAGGTTACAAATGGGTCTATGTGGATATCCATTTGTTAAAAGGTCTACTACTTTATTTTATGCGGTTTGTTCATATTTTTCCTTTATTGCACTTCCTTTATTGATAACTTTATTGCACGATTCATTAAATTTTTTGTGGTGTTGATTTTATAACTTTTGGAGCATTGACTAGTATAAGGTAAATATCTTTCGGAATGTATCGGTTGTTTCCACCATTCAGTTTCTATTGTTCCATTAGGATTTCGAATTATAAGTAAGTCTACAAACGGTATTTTAAATTTGGCTAAAATTATTTCATGTTTATTGTCTTATGTAGGTATAGCAGTAACGATATCATCTACATATTTGAACAGAAATGGAATGTTGAAGGGGATTTTGGGGATAACTGAATCTAAGAGATCCTCTAAGCACATGTTTGCTAAAATTGGAGCGATTGGAGATCCCATAGGCACCCATACATTTGAATGTAAAATTTTTCATTAAATTGGAAGTAACCCCTATCAGTACATATAGCTAATAATTTGAAGAATTAGTCTTTAGGAATTGGTGTGTGCGTTTGAAGTTTGTGCCAATATGAATTAACAATTGAACAGACAACATATCTTTAGGTAGTTCCATTATATACAAAAATTTAAAAAATATTAATTATGTATTAGAGGAATATTATATTAAAGATATATCAAATCACTGGAAATGTCGAAAGCTATAAAGTTATAGCGTTGACTTACACCAATCTTAAAACAATTACTTTATAATTTCAATTAATATTTTATTATTTTTACAAACTAATATATATATATGGATACATTTCTTGACTGTTCCAAGTTTGTAAAAAATAATAACATATTAATAATTGACGATAATATTAAAAAATAAAAAAAATGGAGAAATAATTTTGTTTTTTAATTTTACAGGTTTTACGTTAAAATTCCTTTTTTAATAATATTTTCATAATCATCTTAAAATCAATTTAATTTTTTTTTTCGGTCCTGCAAGTAAGATTGTTAAATTATTTTCTCTAATTAAAGAGGTTAATTTGTCAATAATATTTTTTTTAATGTTTAAAATCCATTTTCTTATTTCGTTTATAATAAAACAGGCAATATAATGTATAAATTCATTACTTTTATAATCACCATGAATCTCCTCTACGTACTTGTTAAATATTAGATTTGAAATTAATAAGGTCAAAATAAAATTATTTTTGTTATTCATTAACAATATTTTTCTTTATGCAGTAATTACGAGAGTTGTAATTTTTGGAGATATTTTTTTTATTATTATTATTTATTTTTAGTATATTTTAAGCCGATTAACAATTATATATCCCCTATCTATTAAATTTTATATATTTGATCATTTTGATAAAATGTCTCCATTTTTATACAAAGAAAGTTTGTTAATCATAATTTTTTAACAATTAAAAAACAAGATTTTTTTCCGTTATTGCATAAGACATCAATTATTATTTTGAAAAAAAAATATATATATTCTTAATTTTTAGAAAGTTTAATATAATGTGAATATAATATGAAAATATTATATATATATATATATATATATATATATATATATATATATATATATATATATATATATATATGACATCATATTTTTAGTTCAATAGGTCATTATAAGAATTTTTTTTTTTAATTATGTTTTTAAAACATGAATTTTTATGTCACCATGTTAAAACCAAAGTTTTTTAATTCAACCAGTTATTTATCAATTCCTATCTTGAAAAGATAAAATACGAAACAAAATAACAATTAAATATAATTCAATATCATCTTACCGCCGTTTCAATGAGAGAAGAACCAAAACAGAATATGCAGACTTCGGTGGATTGGTAAAACAAATACCAAATAGAGCGAATTACAAACATAGGGTCTCCACTTTGGCCCTGAAATTTTAATAATTAAAATTAAAAAATACAAAAATTTAACAGAAGGAAAAACAAAAAGAAGCTTATCCTTAATGCATTACTAACAAATAAGAACTGGAAAATCGCTACTGTCAATGTAGAAATCCCCATTCCAAGGATCATAGTCAGAAGAGGGTTATAAATACTTCTTAATTCATCAGCATAGCTGAAAACATAAAAAAAATTGTTAATTTAGGTATGTGGATATATAAAGAGGTAAAAATTAAACAATTATGGAATATACCTCAAAAGTTTTTGGTGGTCTTTAAAAATTCTGTAAAGTCTTGAGTACATCTGTTCACTGTTTTCAATGCTACTTTCTTCATATTTATAGTTCATCTTTAAAGCCGAAACGTGTGATCTTAGCAACTCAAATTGAGCATAAAGGCACATCAAAAGTTGAAAATAAAGACACATAAACAATATTACGAAAGCACCACACCACATTGCCATAAATCCTTCGTAAAAAAGAACTATTTCATAGCAAGGAGAAGTGTCCATGGGTAGGGGATACCAGCCAGTCGAGATCTTCTTCCTTCCAGTTTGACCGCCGACATGCTGCCAGTGTGATAGAGAATATAATCGACAGAAATACCAGAAAAGAGTAATATGACAGACCCAGTGAAGGTTATAACAAAGTAAACTATGAAACAAATCTTATTGCAAAGTTTGCTTATCCCGCGAAATGTTAATTTAACTGTTTCTCGTTTGATATCTGGCAAAGTTTTTTCCAGGAAATCCGTTCTCATTAAGTTGTATAACTTGCACATGCTCTCGATGTTATACCAGAAAACAAGGTGTTTACACAAAGTCTGTAAGTGAGGCAAGGCATGGAAATTTAAAATTGTAGCTTTCTGAATGTCGATTTCAATAGCTACGAGTGCTACGTACTGGCAGATGATGGACGGAACTGTCAGCAATACAGTTGTCAAAACTTGGAATTTCAAGATCCAGTTCTTCTTCCCTGTCGTTCTGAAGTCGTTGATGATCTTCCATAGCCCGGAGATCTTTATATATCTTATACTTAAGCTATTGATGATATCTGAGTCTTTGATATAAGCTTGGTAGTTCATGGTTCACTCTGAGGATTTAACTGAAATATCTGAAGCGCATGACAAGCCTTATATACAAACCCTTCCTAACGAATCCAGTTTCTTATTAATGTTCCAATTACCAAACAGATTAGAATCGTAATAATTGATTCCTTGTGAGGTTCTGTCAATTAATTAGGAAAATTCATCTTGTTCCTTCCTTACCTTGTTCATTTATAAAATAAACCCTTTGACTAAAAAATTAGAAGAAAGTCCACAATTACCATCACTATTTAATTAACAGAGGCTGATAAATTAATTTTTCAAGAAGTAATTGAATTTAAAATCATTTAGCGAAAACAAATTTATTTTACCCACTCATTTTTCTGAATAAATAAAAAATAAAAAAATTCACATTTTCTTATACAGTTTTATTGGATGAATAATTTTATCTATTTTTTAAATTCTATAATAAGAATGCTTCATATTTTCTTTTTTATCAGCAAGTAAATTTATTTAGTTTCTTTTTATGTAGAATTGCATAAGAGAAACCGAAAATACCATCAGGTTCCTAATGCTTTAGTAACGAAATCTTTTGCTGTTCTAACCTATGTAATTACCTTATAAACAGAATTAATATATCTTAGAAACCTGAATCTGAAAGCTTTTTCTTAGTTCTTAATGTAAAAAAAAAATAAATGATTTTTCACATTTAAATTTGACATTAAGTACTTCAAATGTGTTTTTTCGAAAAAAAAAAATTATAGAGATAGGATATCATGTATCCGCGAATATTTGTTTTGATCCAGATTTTTTTTTTTTTTTTTTTTTTTTTTTCAATCTCAAAGCTGGTTAAATTTACTATTAGACTCTAAATATGTCATTCATATTAAATACCGTGAAACATCTACGCTAGCACGCTAAATGTGTACTATGCTATGGGAAAATATGACGATGATATGTTCAGTGGGCTGGCGTCGGTTTTTCACAGAATCTTATATAACATATATAGGATCTAATAAGAAATTTCTAACTAGCTTTGAGATGGAAAAAATAAATTCCATAAAATAAAATAAATATTCGTGGAGTTACAACAAAAAATATTATCTGAAACCTTAGTTTTTACAACAGTAGTGGAGTTTTAGATTCCTGGAATGTGTATTTTACTTGAATTAATTAAAACTTCATACTAATAGTAACAGGGTTATTATAAAATTAACCAGCTTTGAGATAAAAAAATGTAATTTTATATCGGACAAATATTATAGCCAACAGAGTATGACAAACGTTGGTATGACAAATGGTCCGATTTCGGAGTTGTTTTTTAATTTCATATATATCAGTTCCAGCTACAATTAATAACTGAAGGTTTTTATTTCAAAAAGTTAAGATTTTCTTCGGCTATTAAAAAATAACCGATATTTTGGGCGTTTCTTTTGCGATTTTGGGTATGAAGCCGATTACTGCCTTGGTAGCAAACTTATGATTCGGATTCAGCCCCTCAAAAGACTTAACGGTCCGTTGAGAAGAAAAGTTAGACGGTTTTTTCATCGCCAAACCCTTATTTTCTGGACTATTTAACATAACTGATTTTTCTCAGAGCAGGCAATATCTGTTCACCAGTAATCTAATAAGTATATTATATTTTTTTTTCTGTTTTAAATTTTAAAAAATATCCATGCTATTTTAAAAATATATTTTTACAAATATATCAAATTACCTGAATAAAATTCATAACCTATATCTAAATTGATAATATCATTGAAGAGCTTTGTTCAATGACTGGATGCGTTATATGAAGCAAGTTCAAAAACTTCATATAACTCACCCATCTCAACAGATGCATCAGTCAAAAATGTTTAAGATTGACAAACCATATTTTTATTTTCCTAACGTTTCTTCCATATCTATGATGGCCATCATCAGGACAAAAGGTTAATTAAAGTAAAAAAAAAAGATGTACTATATCATAATAACAGCATGTCATGAAGCGAACTGATTTACCTCAAACTAAATATTTTTCAGTTTTTTTATTTTATAATTGTCCTGATAATATCCCTAAAAGATATGGCTTTTTCTATTTTCCTACATTGCTATATGCAATGGGTGCATATATTTCTAGGCGTCCCATCTTTCGACATAACGCGTATTATTATAAATATTTATACAAACGTGTTTAGTTATATGTAATTAAAAATATTTTAGAATAATATAGGCATTAACATTGTGTGAATATGAAATAGAAACAATAGTTAATTAATGGAATTAGTAGTTACTTAATTAATATAAAAAATATTGAAAAGAATAAGAAAAAAAAGAGGTAGAACTGCAGACAAAATGTTCAATTGTTGAGCTATAGATGATCAACATGATCCACAATTGCATCAAACTCCTCGAAATATTTTTTTATGAGATCTTTCTTTGAAGGCGGCCATTCGCCTCAACACAATCAAAACATTCCGGATAATTAATACTTCGCTGAATAAGATAACACAATTATAACCAACAAAAGAGAAAGAACCAAACCGAGAGCGGTCGCTTGTTGTACTTTGTGCAATAATATTCATAATGATTTAACAATAGTAGAAGGAAGGGTATAGTCTCCTGGAAGAGACACCCATAACAGATAAGTTTTCTAATCATTTTTGAATAATTGTAACTTTAGAGGCAGTATTCAATAACAAAAAAAATAAAATAATAATAATAATAATAATTAACAAATAAATACAGTAAATGAAGTAAATAAATAAAGAAGAAAGAAAGAAAAAAATAATAGTAATATACGGCAATATCAGTTACTTATCAAAAAATTAATAATAAAAAACAACAAAAAACAACAGAAAAAAAATTATAAGAGAATAATAATAAAGACAAAACAAATAAGTGAAGTAAGAAATAACGAATAATACAATCAAATTGTAGTAATAAGAGCAGTAGTTGGTGTTGTAACGAAGAAGTAAATACTGAATAAAATAGTAATGGTGTTTATATCAGGACGCTTGCATGAGTCTTGGTTTCAGTCTGCGGGATGTTGTTTGTGCTATGTTGAAAGCTGCTGCACCTTTAACCGCTGGTAACTTGCCATGAAACCTGGTGTAGCATTTTTTGATGTAATCGTCAATTGATTCTATTTCTAATTCACAACGTAGCTGACTATTTCTTACAAACCAGGGAGCATCTACAGCAATTCTCAGGACCTTGTTTTGGAAAGATTGTAGTTTCTTCCGTTTAGTAGAGGATGCAGCTCCCCACACTTCACAACCATACATAATTAATAGCCTGAGCATTGTTTTGTAGACAAGGATGGCTATATTTGGTTTAAGAGTGGATTTTATGTTTATTATAGAGTACAGCATTGCCAGCCTTGCGTAGGTTTGTGTGAGTTTAATATTGATGTGGTGATTCCAAGTAAGGCGACGATCTAGATGAACACCAAGGTATTTTACTGCCTCATTAGATGGATTCCACTGAAGTCTGTTTCCGTTTAGAACCAGTTCCGGTGGGTCTGTTGGTCTTCTGAGGGTAAGAATTTTAGCAATACATTTTTGAATATTTAGATTGATCATCCATTTGTCAAAGTACTTTTCTAGTTTGTTAAGGTGAGTTTGAAGGGTAGCTTTTGTTATATTTTCGTGTTGCGAAAAAACTGCCGTGTCATCAGCGAACATAGCTATGGAGGTTTCGGACGATTGGATGATATCGTGAAGATAAAAGTTGAAGAGGATGGGTGATAGAACTGATCCTTGTGGAGTACCGGCACTGATAGGTCTGGAGGTCGAGATTGTGTTGTTTATTCTAACGGTGAAGGTTCTGTTATTGAGAAAAGAATGTAGAATATCATATAGATATTTTGGAGTGCCTATTGATTTAAGTTTATATAAAAGACCCTGATGCCGTACCTTGCCAAATGCTTGTTGAAAAAATAAAAATGTGACAAGTGTATGTTTTTTCATTTCAAAACTATTTACTATGAATTCTAATAATCGTGATAGTTGGTGAGCTGTAGAATGACTGATCTGAAATCCAAATTGAAAATCTGGAATAATGTTTATATCTTGAAAAAATGAAGTTAGGTGCCTTTTTATAACTGATTCCAGAAGTTTTCCTAATATTGGTAAGAGGCTTATAGGCCTGTAACTGCTGATTTGTTTGAAGTTTTTCCCTGGCTTGTGAATAACTACCAGTTCAGCCTTTTTCCAATAATCAGGAAAATAACCAGTCTAGTAAGATTTCTTTTCTTCGAATTTTAGTCTTCTATAACATCGTGCCCATTTTTTTTAGAAGAAAGTTGGCAATTTTGGGTAATTAATGGATAAACACCTACTTCATCTTCCGAGTTCATTAAATTTTGTAGAAAGTTATTATAAATAACATGATAATAAGGAGATTGCCCGCACTCTAGGAAAGTTAGAGGCCAACAAATTTTTAATTCAATAGTCTTTATGTATTGTCTTCTTGGAAAGTTTATATTGCCTTTATGTTTATTAGTCTTTATTCTCATACAGTTATTCATTTCTTACTTTTTTATATACTCATTGCTATTTTGTCATATATTTTTGTTTGTTTATTTCGTTTAACGTCACTTTATGCTGCAATGGCTATTCGGACGATGCTACGGTGGGAGTCCTAACTTTTGCCTATCTACGTACAATTAGGATAGGGATCTTTAACGAGTACCTGACATCGCACAGGTTCGGGACCCCCATTTTATGTCCCTTCCCATTTTATGAAGGACGCCATAGCTAAGGACTTTTTACTCCCTTTAAAAATCCTAAGGTCATCTGCCGGGCTGCAAACAATTGCAATTAGAAAATAAATCTTATATATCAATAAAAAAGACCTCCCTGCATTAAAACCATGACCTGAAATCAAAGGCATCTTTATTTGAATTAATTTAATTTTCTTTTCTTTTTTGGTTTAGTTATGCTGCTACTTTTTGGACATGAATTATTGTTATATTTTTTCTTTTTCTTTTTTCAATGTGTTTATTTTTATTTTAATTAAGAACATAGATAATTTTGTAATTTATCTTAATTGATAATTACATTACATCTGCTAATTAAAGGTAGTATGCTAATTTGCATAGAACCTTTATAAATATTAGAATTACACGAACCTTCCATTGGGTTACTATATAAGGGAAATAAATTAAAAAAAAAAAAAAAAAAATACAAAACTATAAATTATATATAAAAATATATATATATATATATATATATATATATATATATATATATACTATATATATATATATATATATATATATATATATATATATATATATATATATATAGGTACAAGAAGGGATTTCCGTATTTAGGTGTAATATATGAATGGAAAAATGATTTATATGATAAATATTAATTTAAATGTTATATGTTAAATGTTCTTGTACCTGCTTCTGGGAATACCACCAGTTTTGTAAATTTCCCTAAATCTTTAAATTTTTTTCAAAATTCCCCAAGTTAATTGTGTACTAGAACTGGTATATTTTAGTAGTAGGTACTAATAACATATCCACCAGTAACATTGTAAGTAGTTTCATACTCCACCATATTTTGTAACTATATTTATATAATTATTCTAACACGTGTAGTTATATATTTATATTGTAGCTAACTTTGTGTTTGGAAATATCTTGTATAACTTGTATAATTTTATTGTAACCTGTTCTTTCTCTGTAGGGTATGATTATGAGAACAATATAGTCTCGAAACGTCGCAAAAAAAGTTGTTTTTATTTATTACTGAACCTCAAATAGTAACAGCCATATATATATATATATATATATATATATATATATATATATATATATATATATATTTAAGCTATACATAACATTAAATAAAATTAGCATTGATTTTCAGCATTTATTCAACTACATGATTAATTTTTTCGAATGCAAATTCAATTAACTGATTGAAATAAAAGAAATACTAAACAAAGAAGAGGAAAAATCATATACTGTTGAAAATAGTTAATATATATTATATATCTTCAATATAAATTATCTTTTTAAATAATTAATTCTTTCATATTTTATTGCTTATAATATTTCATATAAAAATGTTTCTGCAACTACTTATTGTTTTATTGAAAATATTGTGTAAATATTATTATAAATGATAAAATGTTTTTATATAATATTTTTATTTTGTAAAGAGTATATTTAGTAATAAATACATATATGTGTAAATAACTGTACTAAATTGATTACTAAACATAGTAATTGATAAGTTTTCTTAGGACTATATTTACAAACATAATGCTCTTAATAATAAACAGTTAAACCATATCAATTATAAAGAAATCATACATTAAACTGATTTTTTTTTTAGTATACAATCTATTGTTAGGTTAATACTTTTGGAGTACTTCAGTCTTTATTCCGTAAATCCTGACATTACAGTTGCAACGGTGTAGGTAAATTGAAGAATCTAGAAAAAAAAAAACAATAACATTAATAAATTTTACAAGAAATAAAATAAAGATTTATCTTATTTTTTTTTAAATATTGGATTAAGAGTTAGCTTAGTATCTATCACCATTACTTAAAAACTGAAATTACAAATTTTATAAAAAAAAAGTTTTTACAATCTATGTAATTTTTAGAAAACTAGCAAAGTCAGGATATAATTGTTAAATATTTTATTATAAGATAAAGCAACAGCTCCACTGACAATCATAAAACATTAAAATATCAAGGAACGTCTGATTTTGACATTCTTCCTCTTATGACACATCCATAGTTGGTTGTAATATCAATAAGGGAGGGGGAAGAAACCTTTTATCAGAAATTTTAAAAATACTGAGAACAGTTTTTGAAGCGAAGCTTATTTAGCGACGTTATATTAATTATAACTACCAAATTAAAACGTGAAGGATGTAACTGATATTCTTGTATTCTGATATTATGTTTGTATGTTTTGTTAATAACTTTTATTTTATGAAAATAATTCTTTCTTTTTATAGAGCATTACAATACCTTGTTATTATTTTTTTTTTTATGTTTAATGTTTCGTATTTACAAGCACTTTAAACAGTTATGACCTACACAGAAACTACTCCTAATATAGACACCTGTTTTGTACTTGAGTTAGTAATTGAAATGTGTTGCTACAGTTATGTGTTTTTGACAATTGTTTGAAATATCATCTATAATTGTTCCAAATATTGCAACAGGCAATGATTATATGCACTTTAGTATAGTATGTACTTCCAAAAAAACAATGCAAACACAATACTGCTCAAAACACTTTTATTAATTTTACTGTTTTTTTTTTCTTTTATTAATTTTACTGAACATAATTTCCATTAAATTTGTGTATCTTTTGTCACTAGAACCTAATTTATAAAATATATATATCTTTAATAAATGAAATACTGTCTGTACTTTGTAAATTATAAGGAGTAGATGTATCACACTAAATGTTTTAAAGGAAAAATTATAAAAACTGGAATAAATTGTTGATTTTTTAAATATACTCTTTGCATTAATGGAACAAAATCCACAAAAAAAAACATGATGATGGATAACGTTTTCCAGGGTTGTTCAGAACAAAATCCATGGAAACTAAACTAACACATTATATATTTATAAAAATTTGAATACATAACATAAAACCACAAAACATATTAGAACTAAAATAGAAACATATTTATTTTTGTTATGATGATGAACACAGATGAACCTTAAACCTAGAGTACATTTTCTTACTTTTCCTTCAAAAATATTCAATACGAATCATATACTCTTTGTAATTTATAAAGTACAGTGTTTTTCTTTGCTGATTTCTTCTAATACTCGTACGCCCCCTAACCCTGGCCAGAACATCTGATGCAGTTATTCCAGCGAGCATTACACAATGCTAATGAGAATTCTCATTTATTCGTCTAATATAAACTATATTAGTTTATAGTGTATTAGTTAATAGTCTAAATATAAAATAACTTTCACAAATAAGGCAAAAAAAAAAAAAAAAGAAATAGAATCTTCCGGACCAGCGATTGATAGATCTTTTTTCACGCTACAAAGAAAGTAATATTAATTATAACAATAACGATAGTATAGTTGACTGTATATTGAAAGGAGAATATAGTATGGAATACGTGCAGGATGTAAAAAAAATAAATGGTATTTCGACATTTCGGTCTGCATTTTAACTAATTTTAGGGAAATAAAGTCAATTCTTTGTCTCTATATGTTTCAGATTAATATTTACGTATTAATATAATACGTATTAATACGTATTAATATAATACGTATTAATACGTATTAATATAATATAACGTAATATTTTTACGTATTCGTAAAAAAAAAAAAAAAAAAAAAAAAAAAAAAAAAAATTACGACATTAAAAAGAATGTTTAATAATTAATTTATCTGTTGTATAGTTTGTATATTTACAATCAATAACATTTAACTGTATATTTCAATAACATATACGGCCCTACTAAAGATGGAAATATATGGAGAATAAAGAGCAACCAGGAGCTAAGGGAACTGCACAAAGCTCCAGATTTGGTTGCTACAATAAAGAAAAGGAGATTAAGATGGCTGGGCCATGTTCAGAGAATGAGCCCCAACAGATTGCCAAAAATCATGCTGAATGGGCGTCCCGAAGGAGGGAAGAGAGAAAAAGAAAGGCCTAGATTGCGCTGGAGGTAAGATGTTGAGGCAGACTTAAAGACACTTGGTGTGAGGTATTGGAGGAGAGCAGCTGGTGACAGAAACAAATGGAGGGGAATCGTGGAAGAGGCCAAGGTTCTGCATGGACCGTAGCGCCATTGTTATTGTTGTAACATTTAACTGATTGCTTTGTTTTTCGTATACAGCAATAAATAAAACAGTAATACGATATTTAAAAATAATAAACAATTAAAAGAGTTATACAACTGTGGTTTAAATAAAACAGAACGAATACAGTACCAGTAGTAAACATAGTTTTTTTTTTGTTTTTTTTTTTTTTATATATATTTTATTTATTTTTTTTTTAAATCACGTAATGGCCACTAAGGAAAACAAGAATATCATTGGTTAAGTTTCTTTGGTAATCTTGATTTTCTTTCTCCCCATCTCAGTTTCATGATTTTCGACTGTATCTCTTTTCTTTCTTTGAACCACTTTGTACCCCTCTTTTTTTTTCTCTGCTAAAAGTGAGATTTTTCAGTATTTTCCTGTATGTGTCATGATCTAATAGTCGGCGTCTAAAATTTTTAGGCTCTTTAATTCTTATCTTATATGCTTCTTGTATCCTTCTATGCTTTTGTAGCTAAAATCTTTTTAAAGATCCTTATGTTCAATCTTTCCTCCTTCATCTTCCTCATGTGCCCTTAGAACATCAGCATTCTGATTCTTATCTCGGTTTCCGGATATTTGATTTCTCTGCAGACCTCTTCGTTAGATCTTCGCCTGTAATGTTTCTGTTTTCCTGGGCTTATAGATTTTCTTTAAGATCATCGGTTCTATTCTTATCCGTTTTTCCTTGTTGGGTGGGCATGTGTTCTTCATCCCGTATAAAAAACTGGCTTTATCAGAACGTTATAATACCTTAATTTTGCATTAGACGAGAGGTTCTTTTTATTGTAAATTTTACCTGTTTGGAAACTTAAATTTTCTAATTTTGTGATTTTCTCTTGTATGCTCTCTTTCTTAGAGTTTTAGAGAGATATATGTTTTATTGAAATAAAAAACAAACTGCTGCCCAATTTAATTGGGTTGCTAAACACACAGCATACTGATCTATCTAGTTTAAGATAACACTATAATTCAAAATATTAATAATTTGGTTATAATTCTAAAATATAATACATAATACTAGATACTAAACAAAACTAAAAAAAAAAAAATTATCATTTAAAATATAATTAATATTTCATATAATGAACAAAGACAGGTCTCCAAATAAAGGTAAAATTAAATTAAAATTAAACTTACTTGAAAAAAAAAGTCTATTTCTGTTACTAATACTAAACCAAGTCTGAGACTATTCCTCTATTAATTGCAATTAAGGAATTAATAAATATAATAAATATGTGCTTCCAGTTAACTACTAGCTAGTTTTGATAATTCAGTTCGTTAAAATCGTTTATTGCAAGGATGTTACCTTGTCCTGATTGATTTTTTAATCGCTTTGTCCGGAATCGATACTTGCAACTGCCGGTGGGCGATGGATGTAATATTTTAACTTTTTGCTTAAATTATCCTTTGTTTTTGTCATGAGGTTTCATAATTTGCTGATTGCCAGCTGTTAATGTTATAGGTCACAATTGTGCTTTAATACGATTAACGTTAGCTTGCACCATTCCTTCTTTAGCTCTAACTTGCACTACTTGAACCATTTATTTTTTATTTACATTTTTAAAGCTTTTAGAACTAAAACACTTATAAGTATTTACAATAAATTAATAATTACTAAAATTAAACAATTTCACTTCTCACGTCTTATTCTTTTATGTATTGTACTTTAATTTTTGTGCCTTTTTATACACTTGGAATGTAGATAGTTTTTAAAAATTAGTAAAATAATATACAAAAAGTAAATATCTGCCTGACTAGGAAAAACAATATATCAAGGATACATCTTTCTATAATCTATTGATTTTATGTCTACTGCTTCGGATAGAGGATGTCAGACATTTTTGAAACAGAGCTAAAGCCTGTTAAAAAGCCCCACCACTTAAAAAAGTTAGGCAAAACATCACTTTATTAATGAAATCCAAGTTTAAAAAAAAAATATTTTACTATGACTCCGCATTTATTTTTCCAATCCAAAGTTTCATTTTTCCATCTTATAGCTAGTTAAATTTAATATATGTAATTTGAATTAAAATTCGTGAAATAACCACTCCAGTTTTCTGAACATATCAAAATTTTCATATTTTCCCGAAAAATACACATTCAGCGTGCTGGAGTGGGTATTCTACAACATTATATAACTGCTTGGATACGAAATAATAATAAATGTAACCAGCTTTAAGATGGAAAAATAAATTTAGGATCGGACAAATATCTGCGGAGTAAAAAATGTTTCAAAAGTACTTTGATTTCACAATTACTAACTTTACTTGGATTTTGGTTTTAGCGTGCTAGCATATGCATATAAAGGGACTTGATCAAATACAGAGACTAATAGTAAATTCAATCAGCCTTTATGATTAAAAAAAGGAAATTTTGGGTCGAACAACTAGATTTGGAGTTATAGCCCAAAGAGTACCGATAAACGTGTTTTTGCGGAGAAGTGGGACTAACCGCAAGTTAGCGAATCTTTACAATGTTTTCAAGAACATAACGTCCAATTTCGGTATTGTATTTTTTATTCGGTACGTAATAGCGATTCCTGCTATAGTTTACCATATAAAGACATACGTAGAAAAACCCTTTGTTGTCTTGTTATAGGTGAAAAAATGACAATAACCGCTACTTTGGGTTGCCTAGCGAATTTGGTAGTAAACTTATTATTCAGATTTAGTACTCCAACAAACATGATGATCCATTGAGAAAAATATTTCAGCAGTTTTTTTTTTTTTCTGAAATCGGACTTCTGGAACCTTATTTCGCCTCCTGCCAGCATCTTGACCGTGTTCTGAAACAGCAGCAGTGGTTTAAAATTTATGATCTTTCAGATAAACATTGATTTTTTTGGGAGACGTATTGTCACAGGTTTAGTATCGTCGGCCCCTAGACTAATAGACCTCAAGCGGAAAGATATATCTGAAGACCTTAGCTAAAAATCATTATCCAGTGATAACTGGTATGACTCTGAAGTTATTTTTAATTTTGGCGTTTATGAACATATTTTTCCAATATCTTGATTAGGTGTAAACAGTTCATTATACAGAAGAATAATTTAAGAAAACAAAAATACCGCATTACTTTCAGGTACAATTTTTGTACCTTTACAAAAAACTGTTGCTTGCACTCAATAATTTAATATCTATCACAATGGATTTCTGGCAAAGAATTACTAGAATCAGAAAAAGTATATAATATGAGAAAATCTAATGTTGGATGCATTAAAAATTATTAGTAAATTTTACGAGACTAAAAAAGTAAAACACTTACGGCCATGAGAGTTTCCAAGTTGACCGGGTACATCCTGATGGCGGTGAGGGTGACTCCTTTCCTAGCCCTTATCATCATCATCTGTGCCGCCTTCCTGAACTTAACATCAGCCTTGTACCAGTCACTGCTGTACACGGCGAACTGCAGGTCTGAGCTCTGTTAAAGAAATGAATATGAGTAACATTCGAATTTGGTAGATTGTGTCGCAACAAAATTGGCATGACTTTTAAAAAGGTATACTTTTTAATAAGACCTTTAAGTGTCTATTTTTATCGTGTTTTAAAGTATGGACAAGATTTTGGAAAACGATAGAAAATGTTCCTACTGGAAAGTGAATAATTTTGAATTATCGACTACTTTAGGACTCACAGGAGCACATATACCTTTTTTTTTAAATATGATTTTTTACTTGTTGTTTTTCATTTAAGTGACAAGTATTTTATAGCATTTATGTGCTTATGAAGAAGTTAACATATATTATAGCAAACGCCGAATATAATCAACTAAACAACAGAAAAACTAATGGTCTGAATAACAAAGATTAAGAAAGATTATTGAACACGCGCCAACTGTATTTATTATATTAATGTCGGAATAGATCGAAATATTCCTTTAAATCCATCTGAAAACTGTTGGATATTGGGTGGTTATTGTAGTCTGTGTGAAAGTTGTTACCTAAACGGTTTAAAATTATCTGATCCATATATTTTAAATGTGCAAACCGAACCAGGAAAAAAAGTAAGAGCACATCTTGGCCTTTCTTAACTGATGTAAGCATTTTTATGGTATCAGTGGTAACTGGTGTTTTAGAAACGTGTACAAACCTCATATGGCAAGAGGATTGTTTTATACGAGTAATACATTGATAACCGATTTATTTCTTACTTCTTTTTTTTTTCATGTCTTTAACACATTTCTTTATTTTTATATTTTATATTAGGCACAATATGGAAACTTGGAGAGCTACTATGAACAAAGCTGTTGACACCTTTTATAAGACGGTGTTACTTTATCATTGAGTTATCGTCTGTTTTGTTATTTGGTGTCCAAATTTATAATGGAAACAATAATAGATTCTAAGGTGGTGAAATGGTCAGGGGTGCAGTCAGGATAAATTAAGACGTTAAGTTTTTAAATGAAAAACTTATATTTTGGTGTGCAGACGTTTCGACCTACTTTCAGATCTTCATCAGGGCAAAATAAAAAAAAATTGGATGTGACCAAGATTATACAAACATTTAAAAATAAATAAATAATAAAAATAATTTAAAAATGAAAAAGAAACAAGAAAAAATAATAATACAAAGTAAATTAGTCAAAGAAAGGATTTATAGATGTTTACATAATTATAAGAATATCTGTAGTTAATTAAATAATGAATACAAAATAGTAGCAAAGTCTAGCCAAAGACACAGTTGCAATAAAATAATTAAATAATACAAATTTTAAATTGTTATTTGTCTTAATAATTTAATTTACCATAAGAAATAACAGTAGGAAAGTGATATAAATGACGCGAATACGTATTGTTCTCATTTGATATTGTTTTTTACTAATAATAACAATATAATTACATTTTAAACAAATGTCAAGTAAATTATAGATATTTAGGCGTGTTTTATATTTAGAACCTTATTCAATTTTTCATCCACTTTTATCATCCAGAAGCTGTCAATATGAAATTAAAATTTATTTGAATCAAATGAAACAGATTTTTTTTTTTTAATAAAACATTTTTTTTTTCTTCGAGAAGGAAGTATTTATTTCATATACACATTTTAATTCCGATTCTGAGGCATTTAATATGATTTTAAATTGAAATAAAATTGATTTTTGAAATAAATTTATTTCGATTTGTGTATTTTTTCTCTTTCAATTTTTTTATTTATACCAGTTATTTAAGTAAAAATAAGTGGATCTGCTGAACCTTTAATAATACACGCCTTATAGTCACGAGGGAGAGTAGCAATCAACATTACCTCCTTTTGGCATAAATAAAAAAATAAATAAAAAAAAAGAAAGATTTCTTTAAGCAAATCTCTCATCGTTTTATTGAGGTAAACCAAAAATTATTTATTAAACGTTTATTTTTTTTTTCATCAACATTTTAAGACATGATCATTAAATCAAATATATTTAAAATCTGCTCTGGAATTGACTGAAAAATACAAAATCATTTCTTTATTTTAGTCTTAAGGTAACTAATTTTAAAATAAAATTTATAAAAATCCAGGTGCACCATTTTCAGCAAACTATCTTATTTTAAATAAATTGAAAAAATTACGTTTATTTTTTACTTTATATATATATATATATTTTTTTTTTTTATTGACAATTTCTATTCGTTAAATATTAAATTTGAAGCTAATGAAGTGAAAATATAATTATTTTTTGTGGATCATTTACTTTTTACGTTGTTAATAACGGAGTTTTTCAGAAAAATTTAATTCATTTTGTTAGTTTTTTTTTTTTTTTTTTTTTTTTTTAAGGCAAATATATTGCCCCTACTAATCAAATTGTGTGTGTTTGGTCAATTGGATAAAATTTCAACTTTTTTATATAACGAAAATTAGTTAATCATAATTTTTTAAGTGTTAATAAAAAAAGGAAGAAGTTTTTTTCATTCCTTACATAAGACAGAGATAAATAAATATAATTTAATAGTATCTTACTGCCGCTTCAATGAGAGAAGAACCAAAACAGAATATGCAGACTTCGGTAGATTGATAAAACAAATATATGAGAGAGCGAAGTACAAACAGAGGATCTCCACTGCGGCCCTGAAATGTTATAATTTAAATTAAAATATAAATAAATTTACTTAAAGAATTAAAAGAAAAAGAGCTTAACTTAAAAGTATTACTAACAAATAGGAACTGGAAAATTGCTATAGTTAAAATAGAAATCCCCATTCCAAGGATCATTGTCAGAAGAGGATTATATATACTTCTTAGTTCATCAGAAAATCTAAAAATAAAGAAGTTAGTCAATCATTGTAAAACATATATAGTTATTCTTTTTTATTTTATATTTATATACCTATAAACAAGTACAAAAATACCTTAAAAGTTTTTGATGGTCTTGCAGGATTCTGTATAGTTTTAAGTTTATCTGTTTACTTTTTTCAGTGAAATTTTTCTCATATTCATAGTTTATTTTTAAAGCCGAAATGTGTGATTTTAACAACTCAAATTGAGCATAAAGACACATCAAAAGTTGAAAATAATGACTCATAAACAACAATAAGAAAGCACCACACCACGTTACGAAAATTCCTTCATAAAAAAGGACTATTTCATAGCAAGGAGAAGTGTCCATGGGTAGCGGATACCAGCCAGTCGAGATCTTCTTTTTTCCAGTCTTGACCGCCGACATGCTGCCTGTGTGGTAGAGAATATAGTCGACAGAAATACTAGTAAAGAATACTACAATAGACAATCCGAAGGAAATAACGAAGAAAACTATGAAGCAAATCTTATTACAAAGTTTGCTTATCCTGCGAAATATTAATTTAACTGTTTCTGGTTCTATATCCGGCAAAGTTTTCTCTAGAAAATCTTTTCTCATTAAGTTGTATAACTTGCAAAGTCTCTTAATGTTAAACCAGAAAACAAGGTGTTTACACAAAGCCTGAAGAGGAGGCAAGGAATGGAAATTTAAAATTGTAGCTTTCTGAATGTCGATTTCTATGGCTACAAGTGCTACGTACTGGCAGATGATGGACGGTACTGTCAGCAATAAGGTTGTTAAAACTTGGAATTTCAAGATCCAGTTCTTCTTCCCTGTCGTTCTGAAGTCGTTGATGATCTTCCATAGCCCGGAGATCTTGAGATATCTAACACTTAAGCTATCGAGGATATCTGAGTCTTTGATATAAGTTTGGTGGCCCATGGTTCACTGTAAAAATTTAACTGAAATATCTGAAGCGCATGGCAGGCTTTATATACAAACCCTTCCTAACGACTCCAGTTTCTTATTAATGTTCCAATTACCAAACAGATGAGAATCGTAATAATTCATTCCTTGTGAGGCTTTGTCAATTAATTTGGAAAATTCATCTTGTTTCTTCCTTGAGTAGTTCATTTATGAAATAAACCCTTTGACTTGAAAATTAGAAGGAAGTCAACAATTACCATTAATATTTCATTAGAAAAGGCTGATAAATTAATTTTTAAGAAGTAGTTGTATTTAAAATCAATCAGCTAAAACAAATTTTTTTTACCAACTCATTTTTCTTAATAAATAAAACAATTTTTGATATATTCTTATAAAGTTTTATTGGATCAATAGTTATATATCAATAATAATTTTTTATAATAAGAATGCTTTTATTTTTTTTTTTATCAGTATGTAAATTTATTTAGTAAGTTTTTATGTACAATTACAAAGCAGAAACCGAAAATACAATCAGCGTCCAAATGATAGATATGATACGAAACCTTTTGCTCTTCTATCCTATATAATTAACTGTGAAACAGAATAATTAGGTATATCTCAGAAACCTGAATCTGAAAGATGCTTTTACTTCTTAATGTAAAAAAAACAAAACAAAAAAACATTTTCACATTTAAATTCAACATTAAGTCGAATGTGAACCTCAAATGTGTTATAGCCCAGAAACACGTTTTTTTTTTGTTTTTTTTTAAATATATAGAGATTGGATTTTATGTTTCCACAAATATTTGTCCGATCTCAAATTTATTTTTCCTATCTCAAAGCTTAAATTTACTATTTGACCCAATATATATATAATTTATATTAAATCACATGAAAAGCCTACTATAGCACGATAAATTGTGTTAAGGGAAAATATGACAATTATGACATGTTCAGTGGGCTGGAGTTGGGGTTTCGAGAATGTTATATTAATTAAATATATAGGGTTTATAAGTAATTTATCCAGCTTTGAGATGGAATAATAAAATTTGGGTCGGAAAATATTTGCGGAGTCAGAGCGAAAAATGTTATTTAAAAACCATGGATTTTACAACAATAAAGTGTCTTTAGCTTGCTGGTGTCGATATTTACGACATTTCATCAAAGTTCTATACTTTGAGTCTAATAGTATATTTAACCAGCTTTCATATGAAAAAAAATATTTTTGGATTAGACGAAAAGTTTCGGAGTTGTAGTGAAAAAGGTACCAAAAAATTTGGATTTCACAACAGTACGGGATTTTTAGAGTGATAGCATGTATGATTTATAGGCTTTATTCTAGTATGTGTTAGGATGAACAAAGATAATTTTGGATCGAACTAATAGTTTTAGATTTATAGCCAAAAGTGTACGATAAACGTGTTTTCGCAAAGAAGTGGGCCTGACCGCAAGTTGGCCAATTTCTACAATTTTTCTCAAGACCACTACTTCGTGAAAAAATGATCCGATATCAGAGTTTTTTTTTTTTCTACAATGAATACCTGTAGCTTCTTTCTTCGAAGAAATTAAGATTTTCTTTGGTCATGCGAAAATAACCTGTATTTTGGGCGTTTCATATGCGATTTGGGTATGAAGCCGACGGCTGCCTTGGTAGCAAACTTATGATTCATTCTTATGAATACAAAATGATGTGTTGAGTGTAAAACTTCGACAGATTTCTCTTCGTCAAAACATTACTTTACTGGTAGTAGTTAACGTATCTGATTTTTCTCAGGACAGGCAATATTTATTGACCAGTAGTGTATTAAGTATAGTATACTTCTTCTCTTTTTGAACTTAAAAAAAAAAATGTTATGCTTTAAATATCTTTCCAAATATATCAAATTAGTTGAATATAATTTATTATCGATTCATTATATATTTCTATTTGTTGTGTATATATTCATAATATATTTGAAGAGCTTTGTTCAATGACTGGGCGAGTTATATGAAGTTGGAATGTTCCATTCAAAAAATATTTGAGATTGACAAACCATATTTTTATTTTCCCAACGTTTCTTCCATATCTTTGATGGCCATCATCAGCACAGAAGGCTAATTAAAATAACTAAAAAAGATTTATCATAGTAAGAGCACTATGTCATGAAGCGAACTGATTTAAACTAAAACTAAATCTTTTTTATTTATTTATTTTTATTTTCTAAATGCCCTCTAAATTGTACTATTGTAATGGTTAGGAGGTTGAAATTTACCTAAAAGCATAATTGGATATTCAATTATTTATTAATTCTGGCATATTCTCCCCATATTGGAAGACGTCAAGTAAACAACTCAATAGGTTTTCTTCGGGTTCTTCTTGCTGTTACAATAGGCCTTTATTCTGTCCGGGGATGCTCGTTTAAGTTCCCCTGACCACTTTACCACAGTACTGTTTCTGCTTCGGTTGCTCTGATGTAACTTCCCACTTATTGACTTATTATCTGAAGGTGTTTTTTAAAACTGTCCGTTGCTCAGACACTTGTGATTTTGAGGTCCTTTCGAAGTTCGTCTAGCCATGGTGTTGAACTCTAAAGACAACACTTTTTGACAACGTTTTTGAGGTCCATATCTTTGAGGGCCATCATCAGTACAGAAGGCTAATTAAAATAACTAAAAAGGATTTATCACAGTAACAGTACTATGTCATGAAGCGAACTGGTTTAAACTATAACTAAATCATTTTTATTATTTTTTAAATTTTCTAAATGCCCCAAAGGTATGGCTGTTAGCAAAGTAAAAAATATAGTTTGCAGATCTGTAACATTGATTTCTTTTTTACTGATCCCTCTTAACATTTTGCTTTCTTATTGATAATAATGATAACAAATTAATTGTCCGGGCTTTAGTACCACTAGAGCAGACCATTATTTTTTATGATCTATTAGTCGAGGTTTGACCTTGGGTGACCTTTCCGGGTTGTATCTAGCTTTCATCGAATATGGGAAAAATCTGCCTGTTGAGTTTGACCGTTCATAGTTTTCTGACTTCTATATCAAGAGTTTATTTTAAGAATATAGTTCTACTAGCAACCCCAGCCAAAAAAATTTCTTGGTTACTCAAGCTCTACAACAAGGCCTCGGATATTGGACGGATAATCGGCAACGACCTGGCTTTCGGAATAAGGACTACAAAATTGGAACTTGGAACGTTAGGACGTTATACAGGCCTGGAGCATTGCATGAGTTAGATGTGCAATTGCAGAAAATGAAAATTGATGTTGCGGCTGAGCAAGAGGTAAGATGGACTGGCCAAGGTATCCTAAAAGGGAAGAACTTCGAAGTACTATACAGTGGGCATAAAGAGCGTCACGAGTTTGGTACAGCTTTTCTAGTATCCAGCAAGTTAAAATCTGCCATATTGGACTTCAAGCCAATTAGTGAGCGTATATGCAGGTTGAGAATAAAAGGGAAAATATGTAATATCTCAATTATAAATGTTCATTTATAACACCGACAGAGGAGAAGAGCGAAGAGGAAAAAGACAAATTCTATGAGGAACTCGAGGATGAAATCAGAAGATGTCCAGGTTATGATCTGAAAATGATTATAGGGGACTTTAATGCACAGGTCAGCAATGAGGAAGACGCATGGCCAACGGTTGGTAGGCATAGTTTGCATCGAGTGACGAATAATAATGGAGAGCGCATGATCAACTTGGCAACAACTTTTTCATTTGCAATTATGAGCACCTTCTTTCCCCATAAAAGTCAGCACAAGCAAACATGGCGTTCACCGAACGGATTTGTCTCTCAGATAGACCATGTGTTGGTAGACAGCAGACATTTTAACGTAATCAACGATGTAAGATCTTTTAGAGGTCCAGACGTGGATTCGGATCATTTTTTGGTCGTGAGTAGGGTCCGAACAAGTTTTAGAACTTCTAACAGAAAGAAGAATGTCAACCACAAATGGAGTAGAGAGAAACTTAGGATAGAAGAAAACAGACAACGCTTTGAGGAACGAGTTCAAGAAGGAATAAACAACATTCCAGCCGTTCTTGGGGGGAAGTTAGTAGAGCAAGAATGGGAAGATCTAAAGAAAATCATCGTAAAAGCAGCGGAAGAATGTTGCAAAGCAGACAAGAAGCAATCAGTGCCCACATGGTTTGACTCTGAATGCGAGATGTCGATCAAAGACCGCAACGAGAAGAGGAATATATTTCTGAATAGGGTAACACGGCAAAGTTGCAAAGAATATCAGGATGCAAGGAAATTTACCAAGAGAATGATAAAAGGAAAGAAAAGGCAAGCCCTGAACAGGAAGATAGAAGGCATAGAGATGTCTCGGAGAGACAACGAAGCACGGAAATTTTCAAAGATGTGAAAGAAATCTGAATCGGATTCCAAGGCAGTAATGCGGTCAAAGACGAAAATGGTCAGCTTTTAGTAAGAGAAGAAGAAATAGTAAGCAGATGGAAGAGGTACTTTCAAGGATTGCTTAACCCGGCCATTGGAGATTTGTCAGAACAGAGCGTGAGTTTAGATGAAGATGGTGACATGGACGAGATACTTCCTCCTGATGAGCTGGATATAGAAATAATTTTACAAAAACTGAAAAAACCACAAAGCTCCCGGTCCAGACGGAATAGCGGCTGAGTTTTTGAAAGCGGGCGGAGATGCGTTGAAAAATGAAATTCGCTCTTTGATATCTAGCATTTGGGAAGTAGAGGAGTTTCCTGCTGAGTGGAATGAGTCAAACATAGTCCCAATATATAAGAGGAAAGGAGATAAGACAGAGGTCAGAAATCATCGGGGGATAAGTCTACAGAACACAGTATATAAAGTTTTCTCAATAGCCCTATATAACAGTATCATCGCACATGTTGATCCTAATTTGGGTGAATACCAGGGAGGTTTCAGACCCAACCGATCGACTGTTGATAAAATTTTCTCACTGAAGCAGATGTGCGAAAAAAATGAAAGAGTATAACCAAACTATGTGGCTGATGTTTGTGGACTTAAGACAGCATACGATTCCGTCAACCGTGATGAGCTGTATAAAGCAATGAAAGACATGAAAATACCGAACAAGCTCATTAGGCTCACTATGTGGACCATGAAGAGCACATTTGCCAGGATTAAAGTGAACCAGGCAAGAAGCGAGCCTTTTCCCGTAGATGTCGGACTCAGACAAGGAGACTCGTTAGCACCTCTCCTTTTCAATATAGTTTTACATGCAACTGTAAAAAGAGCGGGGTTTGACACCATAGGCACAATTTTTAACAGCCCCATTCAGATATTGGCGTATGCGGATGACGCAGTAATTGCAGCTTACTCTATGCGATACTTAAGGGAAGCTTTGCACAAAATGAACAGAGAAGCTAAAAGAATGGGATTGCATATGAACGAGGATAAATCCAAAATAATGGTATTTAGAAGAAAAAAACTTGCTCGTCCACAGTATTTTTATTATATGGAAGGCTACACCCTCAAAACCATCACAAGTTTCCAATATTTAGGCGCCTGGATTGACGAACACCTCGATGAAAATGAGGAAATTAAAAGTCGGATAATATCAGCCAACAGAGCCTTCTTCTCCATACAAAGCATTATCAAGAGTAGACTCACCAGCCTCGCAACCAAGATAAGACTGTACAAGACCCTAGTGTGACCGGTAGCCTCGTATGCCTGCGAAACATGGACTATTAATAAATCAGTAGCGACAAAACTGGTCTGTTTTGAAAGGAAAGTACTGAGGCGTATATTTGGTCCGATAAAGGATAACGACATGTGGCGGCGAAGGAAGAACCGGGAGCTATACGATTTGTATGGTAACTTGCCATTGACGATATACATAAGAGTTTCAACGGCTAAAATGGATGGGGCATGTATACCGGTGGGTGAGAACAGAACATGCCGAAAATTGTTATGGGATAGACCGGATGGAGTGAGACCTCGTGGAAGACCGAAGAGAAGATGGTTCGATGGCGTCTCCGAGGACTTAAAAGTTTCTAAAATATATTTAAGGCGAGCAGCTGATCGGGACGACTGTAGGAGGGCTGTGGAGCAGGCCAAGGACAGCTTCATGCGTCTGTCGCGCCAATAAAGAAGAAGAAGAAGAAGCATCCCCAGCCGCGGCTTGGCCCGCTCTTATAAGTAAAGATCTTAGATAAGTTTAATAAATAATTGAAGTTTTTTTTAACGATAAAAGTATTGTAATATTTCATGCAGTTAAGAATTATTTTTGACAATATTTCTAGTTATTTACACTCAAAACTGTATTTTTTATCCCGGTAATATTGCAATGATTAGTGGTTGAAATTTGCGTAAAAGCATAGTTGGATATTCATATTTTATTTATTTATTCTGGCATGTTATCCTCATATTGGAAGACGTCAAGCAAAAAACTCAATAGGTTTTTTTCGGGTTCTTCCAATAAGCTTTCATTCTGTCCGAGGATGATCGTTTACGTTCCCCTGACCTCTCTATCACTTTACTGCTTCTGCTTCGGATGCTCTAAAGTAACTTCCCACTTGTTGACTTTGTATCTGAAGGTGTCTTTTTCCAAAATGTCCGTTGCACAAACACTTGTGATTTTGAGGTCCTTTCGAAGTTCGTCTAGCCATGGTGTTGAACTCTAAAGACAAAACTTTTTGACAGTCGATTTTCAAGTAATCTAGTGAGATGTCCAAAGAATTTCAATCGTCTTTTCTTAATGTCTATTTCAATGTTTGCAATCTTTTCTATTGTTTTGATTGATTGTAGTGTGTATCCCTCTTAGATATATCTTGCTCCTAGGATTTTTTTAGGAGCTTTAGAATTTTTAGCTTACAGGACAGCTGGTTTTACGACTGTAATGTAATGCCGAATATTATGTTCGATTAATAATCGTAAAAAAAAAACTAAGATAGGCCTACCATTTGCCATAAAAAAAAGAAAAGAAAAATCGATATTTTGATAATGAAATAAATTTTGAGGGCAACAGAAATAATTTTATTGATTTCATCTGGTTGGATTTTAATTTTTAATTATAAAAGTTAATGACAGTATGGCAAACCTCTGCCACGTAGCACTGTATAAATTGAATTATTATTATAATAAACTGTACTATTTTAAATCTTCCTAGAACTATTAAGATAATGTTCTTAAAATTTGGTACATATGCGTTGAATAGTTTTACCCCAGCTTTAACCGGGTTTGGCAAAACGAGTTGCTTTTTAAACCTAAGAACCTACTACCACAAACCCTCTACCCCATCCTTCATTCCTATCTTACAAATCGCTACTTCCGAGTTCTTTGCGGCTCTGGATTTTCTGACTGCTATCCTATCCTTGTCGAAGTTCCTCAAGGCAGCGTTTTGAGTCCCGTCCTCTACATCCTCTTCACTTCTGACGTCACTTCTGACTACAACTCCCAACACGTACCTTAGAACCTTCGCTGATGATACTGCTAAACTATCATGACATCATGAAATTTTAAGCCGCCTCTTTCAATCTACAAAATCACCTCTCAAAGATCAAACTATGGTGCAACAGATAGTGAATAAAAGTTAATGAATCCGAATGCACCCACATGACTTATACTCTACGCCGTAGTTCCTTCCCAATTGTCCTATTCAATAAGATTCCATTACACAGATCTGATATAGTTGTTGGGTTCATCTTAAGCAAGAGACTCACTTGGAACCCACATACCAGACTTAAAAGACCAGAATTTAACAAAAGATTTAGCCATTTATACCGTATACTATGCAAGACTTCAAAAAATTGAATAGACAACAAGCTTTTAATTTACAAGACTATCTTAAAGCCTATATCAGAAACTACGGACTAGAAATATGGGGAACACCAAAACACTTGAACATCCACAATCCAAATTCCTAAGAACCATAACGAATATTCCCCGTTATGTCACCAACAAAATCTTACATAACAATCTTAATATACCTTTTGTCGTATAGTTCATACCTGTCAAATTTTCAAAATTGCATCATAAACTTTCACATCATTTTAATCCACTAGCACAATCCCTAGCCAGTTTGGCAATGGCCAGCCCCTCATGCTCTGAGTGACTATGATATAGCGCTCTCACTCAGCCTCCACTGGTATTATCTACATCAGTGACGCAGCTGAGAGAGAAGCCCTGGGATCTCTCGGGCCAGGCTTGTCTCTCTATTTTTTTTTTTTTTTATATATGTATTATTTATTTTATTAATTATTTAGATTTTTTCCCTTCACTTTATGTGTTTTAAACTTTGAGGTGCTTTGTTTATTTTTTTTTCTCACATTATTTATTGCATTATACATTATGAAATGGTTTACTTCTTTTTATTTATTATTCACGTTTGTTTCATCTCTTATCGTATTTTTTATTATTGCAAACTGTGTGAATGGAACCACTAAGCCATCCATATTGCTTATTGCCAAAATTGAGGAAGATTGTAATACGTTCCTCATATAAACCTTTATATATTCAATTAAAAAATCAAAAAAATAGTTTTACCATTGCAAACTCTGTTGCAGAATAACGCTAACCATATATCGTTCGATTATTAAACATCCCTGGGATCCACATGTCACACTTAATATTTATATTTTTTTTTTTTTTTTTTTATTTGAATGAATAAAATTTCATTACTAATTTCTTGCTCTATAGAAATGTACTTCAAACTTCACTGTTCACCGTTTATTTATCGCTTTTTAGAAACAATTTAATAGAAATGTGTAAACTATTATTGCTGAACCTTCCCTAAACTATGAAGATGTCGTAGTTCAAATTTGGTAAAAATTGGTTCAGTAGTTTTCATGGTTAGTGATCAGAGAGACATGTCTTTTTATACATAAGTTCTATCAACTAATTATGAACATGAATAATTTATTTAATGATAATTCACATTGATCAGAGCTTATTGTTTTCGGCTTCATCAAAATTTACTAGACAAACGTTTAATTCTTCCGAATAAATACAAAAGACTTATTTACACGGCAGTAATTAAACTTATATGGACATACGTAGTAGACCTTTGGGGTCCACTAAATCCAATTCTCTCCATCCTAAATCCAATTAGTCACAACTTGCTTCATATTCTGTTCCAGATAACCCTCTGATATGCCTGATAAGAAGATATGAAATATACGAATGGCCTCGGGACCTTCTAATATAGAACTTTTATTGAAGTGCTAACAATAGGTTGCTGCTTAGCAAGGAATCGAAATGACGTTAAGAGCATTATCTTCACATCTACTAGACGTATTTTTATTTTATCGAACACACTTAACATAAGAGCCCAAGAATGAGAAAACTAAAGCAGCTGGCTTGGTACAAAGAGATCTTTGAATACACCAAATACTACACTTATTTAGGTGTCCCGTTTCCATCATCAGGAAAGTTCTGTAAAGCCCCAAAGCATTTTATACAGAAATCATCTGTAGCATGTGCAAAAATGAAAGATATACCAATGATGAAAAGGTAAGAGCGATATACGGGAAACAACTACAGATCTTTTTGATGTCGTGGTTTCCCTTATTCTGATGTATACTACTGAGGTTTAGGCATAAAGGTATATGGAGCAAACAGGTTATTCAATCCTGATTTAAAAAGTCACTCTTATTCTGGCAAAGAAACACTCTCTCTTTCATAGTACGTCTAGAAACGGGTCGCTATCCAATTTAAGTACTTATAAAGAAACTATTGAACTTGTGGACAAATATTTCAAACATGTCCAAAGAGAGGCTTCCGCGGGTTTGCTTTAACATGCTTAAGAATAAGACCTAGATAAAATAAGAAGTAAGCAGGAATATGACTTCTATTGGGTTACACAAGTGAGGTCAATCTTCGAATCTCTAGGTTGCAAAGAGCATTTTTACATACTGAAGGAAACTATTTGATAAGACGAAAAGATGATATTTTGCACGTATTACGGGCACCTGTGGCATTGTCAATATTGAAAGTATTATTAATATTGACAAAATAATCATTATTTATAATTAATTATATCAGTACAATATCGAAACATATGAAAAACAATATTTGAATTTTTTATATGTATCTATACACATGTGTATAGACTTACCAGTTCATTTGAGGACTTAATTAGATAATCGAGCAAATCCTTTTTATATTTATTTTTTCTATCATTTATTTATATGGTAATTCATGTATTTGTATAATAAGTGTATTTTTATTTCATTCATTCTTTCTAATTGTGTATATATATTTAGAATTGTCTGAGAATTTATTAGACTCAACTTTGTACAGGAATTTTTTTTATATAAATACAATTATTATCTATCTATCCATATAAAACTGCTAATATATGCTGATTTTGTTTAGTTTTTTAGGTAAGAATCTCTCAGTATCGAGGGTCGATATACACACACTCACACACACACACACCACACACACACACACACACACACACACACACACACACACACACACACACACACACACACACACACACACACACACACACACACACATACACACACACACACAAACAACACACACACACGCATATACAAAAACACACACACACATTTTTTAGCATTTATTTATACATCAATAATTTTAATTCAAAAGCAATAATAAAGGAAAGATTGAAATAAAAAGAAATACTAAAAAAACAAGAGGAAAAAAATGCATACTAAACTACAATTTAACGTAAAAGAATCATTTAACTATCTTGACTGAGAGGTGAGAAAAAAATAAAACGTGATTTTTATATTTCCTTTTTTATCTTTTTATTTATTTATTTTTTTTCTGGCCTACGGTTCATGTTTTGTTATTCAGGTGAGAATCTTTTAATATCGAGAGTAGATACACACACAGACACACATACACACACACACACACACACACACACACACACACACACACACACACACACACACACACACACACACACACACACACACACATACACAAACATACATGTATTATATATATATATATATATATATATATATATATATATATATATATATATATATATATATATATATATATATATATTCAAGCTACTATATTAAATTACATATTAAATTCGTAAATAAAATTGCTTTTCAGCATTTATTCGGCTACATCAATAATTTTAATTTAAATGCAAATATCAAGGAAGGATTAAAATAAAAGAAATACTAAAGAAACAAGAGGAAAACTCAATTAAAACTGTTGAAAATAGTTTACATATTTGTTATACTTTTACATAATTAATTCTTTCAAATTTTATTCCTTATAATATTTCATGTAAAAAATGTTTCTGCAAGTAGGTACTATTCGTTTTATTGAAAAAAATGTATAAATACTATTAATTATGATACAATGTTTTGATGTAATAATTTAATTATGTAAATACTGTGTTTAGTAATAAGTACATATATGCGTAAATATTATAAATATGGGTATTAATATGAATAATAAACATAGTGATTGATTATAAGCTTTCTTTTGGACTATATTTACAAATATAATGATCATAACAATAATAATCAGTTAAACTATATCAAATATAAACAAATCATACATTAAACTGATTTCTTGTTTTTATACATTTTATTGTTGTATTAATACCTTTGGAATTCTTCTATCTCTATTCCGTAAATCCTGACATCACAGTTGTAACAGTGTAAGTAAATTGAAGAATCTATAAAAAAAAAAAAAAATAATAATATTACTAATTAATATCATTAATAAATATTGCAAGAAATGAAAAAAAGATAATTTTTTTCTTAAATATTAAATTAAGAGTTAGCTTAATTAAAAAGAATTATTTATCACCATCACTAAAAAAACTAAAATTACAAAGTTTATAAAAAGTATAAAAAGTTTCTAGAATTTAATTTTTTTTTTTTTTTTGGGAAACTAGTAATGTCAGGATATAACTGTTAAACACTTCAGGGCTGCCAGAAGCTGTAATATTGCATAGTTTAGCCTAAATGCGGATATCTTAGGATTTCTCCTTATTGAGATATCTTAAGTTATAGTTAACCTCGGAATTTCTTTTTCTAATTAGTTTTTGGCTACTAAAATCTCGAGTAAGCCCAATGCTGTATACATAAACAGAAAGGAGAATGCACGCTGATTTTAGTGATGGCATTGTTATTTTAATCGGTTGAATACAGCAAGTGTGCTATGGCCAATAGAAGTTGTTGATAAAATCTCAACTTCAAAAATGTTGACCTCCTCGAAAGGGTTATAAATAGTATATGTTTTGATTTTGACAACATTTTACAGATTATGTTTTTTTCTGGTGCGTTGAATCAAGATTTGAAGTCAGTTTTCCAATAAAAAAAATTATTCACTGATTTATAGCAGATTATATTGGAATTTTGTCATTTGTTTGGAGTTTTTGAGCACCCTGAAGCTAAGTTGTGTTTTGAGCATAACGAGAGTATTTTCATGTCAAAATGCATACAAAACTACAATTTATCGTGAACTTAATCGTCAACTATCTTGACTTGGAGAGAAAAACAATAAAACGTGATTTTCATATTTTTTTTTTCTCGGCTTCTGATTCTCATTGGTGTCTATAACTCTAGTTTTGCACTATTATAGGTCCCTACTATCCACACAAAAATCAGCAATCAAATCTGTGAGTTACAACTCCAAACGTCCCCTTGTGACACTAACAAGGGGAGGACACTCTCAGTCTCTCACGGATCTTTTTTTTTTTTTTTGGATGTTCCTGGTCAAAACATATTAGACACGTATTTTGCCGTTCCGACCAATGGACCCTAGAAGCCGAGAAAAAAAAAATAAAATAACATTAAACTAATTTATTTTTTATCTCGAGTTTAAAAAAATGATATCTACATGATTCTTGAACCAAGATTTTCAGTTTTGATTGTGAATTAAAGGAAAAATACAGTTGATCCATAGATTTTGGCTTAGGTTAATTAAATTCTAAAAAAATGATTAGTTTTTCAAGCAAACTACCTCTATAGATTTTTTCACACAAAAATCGAGGTCAGATTCTAATTCAGCACCCTCAAAAACATTTAAAATTTCATTATCCTGGAAGAGGGTGAAAAAAATGATATTTTTTGATTTTGTTGAATAACCGCTTTTTAATGTTTTTGAGGGTGCTGAATTAGAATCTGACCTCAATTTTTGTGTGAAAAAATCTATAGAGGTAGTTTGCTTGAAAAACTAATCATTTTTTAGAATTTAATTAACCTAAACCAAAATCTATGGTGCGACTGTATTTTTTCCTTTAATTCGCAATCAAAACTGAAAATCTTGGTGCAAGAATCATTTTTTAAACTCGAAATAAAAAATAAATTATTTCAATGCTGTTTTATTTTTTTTCTCGGCTTCTAGGGATCATTGGTCGGAACGGCAAAATACGTGTCTAATATTTTTTGATCAGGAACCTACAAAAAATCGCCAACAAAATCCGTGAGAGACTGAGTGTGTCCTCCCCTTGTAAGTTTCTGTCATTAAGTGGGTATCCTACTGGCTACGTCTCAAATGCTCCGATAAGGATACGCTTCCACCGTAGCCAGTTCATAAATGATATTAGATTCATCACGGGCTTGCCGACGATTTGATCCTCTCGGGGGAAACCTTCAAAGTCGACCTGTTCTCGCCGCTGCTCAGTGGGACGAATGACCTATCTAGGAGCGAAAACGTCTGTATCGCTTAAACAGACCTGGAAACCTGATTTTAAAAAAAACAATAGAGTTTTAATAAGGTAAAAAAAAACCACTCAAGTCAAAAGCGTAAGGAAAATACTACACAGTAAGCCCCATTATCCGCGGTTCCGATTTTTTTTTTTTTTTTATAAGTTTTAATTTTTCACTATTCACTTTATCATATTAATTTAATAAAAATTAGTTAGATCGTTTCTAACTATTACATAATGGGCTATTTATATTACTTATTATTATTCAGTAATTATTTTTAATTATCTTAAAAAAGTAATGAATGAAAAAAACATGTCAAGCTGGTATCATATAAATGAGATATTCCCGGTGTACTAATCCAATTCATATTACGAAGCGAAACTGTTTTCAAATCTTTCTGTGATAATATTACTGATCTGTTTTCCTACTAAGCATAACTATTTGCTCAGTTATGCTTTAGTCTCCATTTAAATAGGAACTATTTGAAATGTCACAAAAAAAGAAATAATAATAAAAAAAGTGTGTATTATAAAAAATAATAATATTAATAAAGTTTCATTGAATTAATAATTGATTATTAAAGTGTTCAT
Source organism: Euschistus heros (assembly GCA_003667255.2). Taxonomy (NCBI): domain Eukaryota; kingdom Metazoa; phylum Arthropoda; class Insecta; order Hemiptera; family Pentatomidae; genus Euschistus; species Euschistus heros. The sequence continues at coordinate 225,164 of RCWM02000882.1, forward strand.
GATATTTTGAAAAAGATGGAAGATATTTCCGACTTTGTATCGTCGCACATTGCGACGAATGGCCAATCTAGGAGGAAAAAATTCTGACTTACTTAAATAGACACAGCGACCTGATTTACATTAGCAATGGAGTTAAAATGAGGTGAAATCAAAGCGCATAAGTAACAACAATAAAGAATGTAATACATTAGACGAAACTTGAAACAATATAACTGTTTTTTGTAAACCTTAAATCTGAAAACATCTGACATTGCAGTTGAAATATTCGTGCTACATTCATTATCACTCCATGTTATCATCTTCTGAAGAGTCCACATCTTCCCCAGAGGGATCATCGGTGGATGAGGAGCAAGGATAATTACTATCTAGACTTTTAAATAGGTTTGCTGCGATAATGTCTGTAATGAGTAATGTTTTCTTATTTTTTTTCTTGGTTTTTGCTATAAACTAACGATGAAAAAATATCAACAAGATTATACAGAGTGTTCAATTGAAAGAATCAAACATTTTAACTAAATGTGACCTGTCGAGTTAGACACTACTTACATCTTGTTTTTACTTAGTAATCCCACAGCTAAAACCAAAAAAAAACTCCAATATTGCTCTATTAACATCTTCCGTTTACACCTATTACAACGATTTCATAAATTTCTATTACACATTTTTTCTCCTTAGTAAAAAACAAACTAACACAATTGATTCTTATCTAAATGAAAATTCAATACATACAGTAAAAACATGCATATATACATCCATTCTTATGTAATTGTGTGTATTGTAACTTTATAAACGTATGTAAAATGATTTTTTCTTATAAAAATGATTTTCTCAATCTCCTAATAACTTTCCGGGGTTTTCCATCCTCTTATTATTTCGTTTTAATTTTCGTAACTACATATTTTAAATATCTCTTCAGTGCAGCTATAGATGTTGGTATAATATACTCTAATTTAAGTATTTTTTAAACATATTAATGTATATTAAATCAATGCCCTTACAGTTTTGCCAAATACGAAATAACTCTCTTCGCGAAATTGAAAATTCGTTTTCAGACAAGAAAGCAGATAAAAGCAGCTAATATTTCATGATTATTTTTTATACCTTCTAAGGCACCTGTACCATGAATTTCAGAGAGGTACTTTGGGGTACTTTTAATAATAGATCTTTTTAGTTTAAATAATGCTTTAGTTTCTTGCTGTAATCATAAATTCCGTTTTGCTCTGATTCAGCTTCAGTCCTCTATTCATCGCCGCGGCCTTCAAACTCTTCTAGTACTCCAGAAAGGGCTGGTAAAGTACGTGCTGTGATGACCACATCGTCAGCATATGCCATATGTTGAGTCATCCTGTTGTAGGTATTTCCACCAGGGCATACCTAGAATAAGGTGGCAGGATAATGTGGAGGCGGACCTGAAAAATCTGGGAGTGAGAGGATGGCGAAGAAAAGCTATGGATAAACTCCAATGGTCATCTCTTCTGCGTGAGGCCAAGGCCCATCTAGGGCTGTAGAGCCAACCAATAAATAAATAAATAAATGCTTTAGTTTACAGCACTTATAAAAAAAATATATATAATAGGTCAAGTTATAAAAAACTTATTTTGAGCATGGCTTCCTGGTATAACGATCGTATATATTCACTAATTATAAAAGAATAATGAAAAAATATCAATAGGATGATACACAAATTTATATTGAAAGAATTAATAGTTTTAACAAAATTTGACCTGTCGCGTTGGGTACTACCTTGATTGTTCTTTTTACCTTGAAATCAACCTCCAAAAAACGAAAGAACCTTTGATAACGTTCCATAAACTCCTTAGCTATACATTCATTCATTCATCATACATTCTCGACGCAACAGACGCATGAAGCGGTCCTTAGCCAGCTCAACGGCTCTTCCCCAGTCTTCCCTGTCAGTGGCACGTCTGATGGATATTCCTGCTATCTTCAGATCCTCGGAGACGCTGTCCTTCCATCTTCCCTTCGGTCTTCCACGAGGCATCACTCCATCGGGGCTTCCGTAATACAGTCTTCTGGCTGTCCTCTCCTCGCCCATTCTGATTATGTGTCCCAACCATTAATTCGCTGTATTCTCACATATTGGGAAACATTCAGTTCATCATAAAGTACGTACAGCTGTTTGTTTTTTCTGAGTCGAAACAAACCATCCTCCTTTACAGGTCTACAGATGCGTCTCAATATCTTCCTTTCGAACCTCTCAATACGTTCAGCTGATCCGTTCAGCTGATACTTTACGCAATGTCCAGGTTTCAGATGTGTATGTGAGGACGGGTCGGACGAGTGTTTAATAAAGTCTGAGTTTGGTTGTGCGACTGAGCAGTCTACTTCTAAATAGTTTAGATAGACTGAAATAGGATCGATTAGCTGCCATTATTCAACATTTTATTTCTTCTTCTTCATTTATGGAGTCGTTGATCATCGATCCTAGGTATTTAAAACTTTTAACGCACTCAAATCTATAGTTTCCCATTGTGTAGTGTTTCTGCGGGTGCACAGGATTCTTCCTTCTTAACGTGAGAATCTTTGTTTTATCCTCATTAATTTGGAGACCCATCCTTTTTCCTTCTATCTCAAATACCTCCTTGATGTTTTGTCGGTTCCTTCCTGCAATGACAACATCGTCAGCATATGCCATTACCTGTGTCATTTTGTTAAATATGGTTCCCTGAGACATCAGTTCTGCTCTTTTTATAATTGCATTAAGGACTATGTTGAACAGTAGCGGGGCAAGAGAATCCCCTCGCCTCAGTCCTCAGCTTAAAGAGAATGAGTCTCCTGACTTTCCGCCAATCTTCACCCTGCCTGTCGTGTCATTCATTGTACACATTGTGAGTCGAATCAGTTTAGCTGGGATTTCCATCTCTCTCGCTTACCTACCTGTACACCTATCACAATAGTTTTATTAATTTTCATTATGACTTTTTTCCTTCTGGATAGGCCATTTGTCCCACTATGCGCTGGTCGTACGAGTCACGGGAAGGCCTCTATTTCATATTTTTGTTCAAAGTTTATTTTATATTGTTGCAATCCCAGTTTAATACTGCTTATTTTCTTAAAATGATTTTTCACGATTTACGGCGAAACGGTGCCTAGGTTAAAAAACAAAATCATCGGTATACAATCGATTCAAAATTTTATTTTCTATCGAAATCCGTCGTAAAAAACACCACATCCAATTGGCAGTCCCAAATTTAGGGGCTGTAAAAGAACTGGAGAAGGTTGGAGCGCAGACTATAACCTGAAAAGAAACTTTATTTGACACTGACAAGAGCCTGAGAGTTTCCTTTCAAAATTCCAAAAACTGTGGAAAAAAAAAGGATGTGGCCATCGAATATTGAACATCCTGTATATATATAATGTATTTTTTATATTGTGCATGTATCAAACTGAGTGTTTTTGAAGGAAAATTATAAAAGAAGGAATGCATTGTGGATGTTCGAAATATGTATGCACATTAAAGAAAAAGAAAGAAAAAAATGATAGGTATTTGGAACGTAATAATTTATTATATAACGACATGCTTCAAAAAAAACCCTTCGTTGTCTTGTTATAGGTAAAAAAAAACAAGACAAGAGGTAAATTTGGGTATGAAGCCGACACCTTCCTACCGAATTCAGTAGCGAACATAAATTCGGATTTAGTACTCTAATATTAAATATGATCCATTGAAAAAAACAATTCAGCAGTTTTTTTTTCCTGAAATCAACCTTCTTGTAGCTTATTTCGCCTGCTGCCGCCATCTTGACCGCATTTTCAAACAGCAGCAGTGGTTTCAAAAATCAATGATCTTTCAGATTAATATAGTTTTTTAGGGATACCTATCACCACCACTAAACCACATGTTTAGTGTCATCAGCTCCTAGACTAGTTGACCCCAAGCGGAAAGACATATCTAATGATCTCAGCCAAAAATAATTATCCAGTGATTAGGTGTAAACAGAACATTATACAGAAGAAGAATTTTAGAAAAACAAGAAATAAAGCATTACTTCCAGGTACATTTTTTATAAAATAAAAACAAAACTGTTACTTGCTATCAATAATGTAACATCAATCACAATGGATTTCTGGCAAAGAATTACTAGAACCAGAAGAAGTATATAACAAAAGAAAATTTAATGTTGGATACATTAAAAATTATTCGTAAATTTTACGAGACTAAATAAGTAAAACACTTACGGCCATGAGAGTTTCCAAGTTGACCGGGTACATCCTGATAGCAGTGAGGGTGACTCCTTTCCTAGCCCTTATCATCATCATCTGGGCCGCCTTCCGGAACTTAACGTCAGCCTTGTACCAGTCACTGCTGTACACGGCGAACTGCAGGTCTGAGCTCTGTTAAAAAAATCAATATGAGTGACATATATTGGTGATTGTTATTAAGAAGTCCGATTACCATGAAGACGAAACTGGCTTTAAAGCTAAATTAGTAGATTAAGCCGCGACAAAATCGTCATGACTTTTATAAAAGCATGCTTCTTAATAAGATCTTAAAGTTTCTTTTATGGAATAAATCGTGTTTGAAAGTAATTACAAGATTTTGAAAAACGATAGAAAATGTTCCTATTGAAAGGTGAACAATTTTGACTTGATCGATTTCTTCATGGCAGTGGGGTGTGGGGCAGATCTAACTTTTTTTAAAATATAATTTTTTACTTTTTTCTCATTTAAGTGACTTGTTTTTTTATAACCACTATGTAAATTTTTAGAAGTTAATATATATTATAGTGGATGCCGAATAATAACTATTAAAAAAAAAATAACAGAATACCTAAACTGATTGAAATATTCCTATAAATTCATCTGCATACTCTTGGATATTCTTTAGATATTGTAATTTATGTATAAGTTTTCACCTAATTAGTTGAAAATCATGTGATCCATTTATTTCAGCTGTGATAACTGAACAAACTAAAAAAAAAAACTAATAGCGCAGAAGCCTTTGAGTTGTTGGTTTTATTTATTAAAATGATTTAAATAATATAAGTGCTACCAAAATATTACAATTTTACATCGAAATTTTTACCTTTATAATTTGAATGATTTTGATGTAGGTGTTTGTCTTTTCTACTTCCCCGACCGTACAAGCGATGAACAATGTGTGCGGCACTGTTCCTTAAAATTTGCTCGATATCTTCGATTGTATCAATATGATATGAAATCCTTGAGCGAAGGATGCAAATTATGTACTGCATGATGAGATATTTGTTTGTCGTACCGAGACATATCAGATTGTTTGTATAATATTTCGGGGTCAGAATACAAACGAGCGTATAAATCACACTTTTTCTTCCCTAATCTTCCTAAAAAATCTTGTGAGTTTTTATTGTATTAAGACGTAGTATTTAGAATTTATGAAATAAATTGTTCCCTCGTGCAGGTTTCTTGATATTTTCGTTTTAAAAATGACAAATTAGTGAAACAGAGAATTCTTAATCATAAGTTGCAATTTTTGCTTTACCTTTAAGTTTAGTTAAACATGTTAAAATTAATTTAGAATGATTTATAGTTTTATATTGATTATTATCTTGACAGTTTAAATCATTCACGAATTTAGTATTTCTAATAAAATCTAACAATTGTAAAGGATCACCATCATATTCAGGAATTAATTAAAAAGCGTGATCTTTAATTTCCATTGCCATCTTTAAATTTACACTGGTTTCTAATAATAATTGATCAATATTTTCAGTACTTAAAGATGTATTAACTGGTCTTAATTTATTTAACCTATCCTTTAATGACATTAAATAAAAATAAAATTTTAATTACCATAAAATATGTTGGCTTCAGTGAAAAACCTTCTTCTTTGGTGATGAGTGAAGTCTTCACAATAATTCTTGAAACTCAGGTATTAAGATTAGAAAATCATCAGAAAGTTGAAAAGATACCTCTGTAGTCGTGGAGAATGCTTGCTATACTTGTATACGCAGTGGCAATCTTCCTCAAGACGGAGAGAAGTGGTTATGCTGCCTAATATCGGTCTTACACACGAATTAAAGCTCCGCAAAGTTACTATAATATCTTCAAAATTCTGCCTAAATCCCTGTTCGGGCGCCAGCTAAAGATCTTCAATACATACAAGACTTTTTAAAAAGATTTATTATGAATAACAAACATTAATTATGGTAACTATCTACTGATCTAAACAAGCATAGTAACTAGCTAATGAATTATAATCGACAAGTATCGTTAACTTTCCAACTTTTAATTTTAATCTATGACTGTATACAAGTTGGGCAGAGACTATTATGAAACTCATGCGGGTAATGGACTGCACTAGGGTAAATCACGGGTTATGGTCATAGTTAGGGAAATTGATTGATGCAAAAGAGGATATCATCTAGACTGTTTCGCAGATTACTATTTTTTTTACATATTTAGATTCACAAATTCTTGTCCTATTAAATGGTAAATTTACAAAAGCACTGTATTTTTCCTTGAAATAGATTTTTCAGTTTTTATGCAAATATCTTTAAAATACCATTTATGGGCACAGTGTATGAGTTATGGTCATAGTAAAAATTAGTTATGGTCATATGAGCAAACATTTTTGTAAACAATTGTTTTTATTATTTTAAAATTCACTATTTATGCGCACACATCAATCATTTGAGGTTAATAAAAAATTAAGGATTAATTAATCAAAAATAAAACTCCGAAAACACATTGTTACAGTATTACTGCTGCTTCCGGAATTCAAAAGAAATCCAGACTCGTCACCATTAAAAATCCGCGATGGGTGACACAAAACATCAAAGACGTGTTCTTCCTTTAAAATATTTTCCACTGAGTCAAATCAACCACGGATTTCTTTCTGAGCCACACAAGAGCTGGCTGGTGATACAGCTTCAGTGGTTCTACTAGAGATATTTGGATGGCGACGGAGAAAGGCCTTGTACCATCCGTCACTGGGCATACCATCTTTAAATTTACATTGTCGGTTCGAAACTATTGCTAGTTCTTTGACGCTCAAGAATAAATCAATTTTTCGTTTGGGAAACCCCCGTCTAGAGCAATGAATAATCCATTTCTCTAACAGGTCCTCCTCTTCAGCAGGCAAAATGGGGTCTGCCACCACAATGAAACCTTCCTGTGCCCTTTAATCTTCGAGTTAACGTCATCCTTGGGATTTTGTACCTGTTATAAATAAAAGGGAGTAATAACATTGTTACTAGGTATTGTAAGTAAGAAAAACATCCATTTCAAAAAACACACACTTTTTTGGCTATAGATTTTATAGAAGCCCCTTTAAGAATTTTTTCTTTTGCCTGTGTGGCCTCATCTCCAGAGTACGAATATCGTCTTTTAGGCATAGTTACAAATAATTATTTACTGTAAAAAAAAGATTCTAAAATAACATCTTGAAGAAAAAAATAAATAGTAAAAGCAAGTGACCATTAAACATTTATACACTGATCATAACTAGTTATGGCCACTGATAGACCTAACATTGTCACCCATGACCAAAACTAGTAAACGTCATCGTATTTCACTTTTAAGATAATACAATTAAACCAGGGAAAATCTACATTTTTTTAGGAGCAAGAACACTTGTTATGTCAAAAAACTTGAAATGGTCATGAGTGACCATAACTAAAATCATAGATATTAATAGACCGGTTGAGGTCAGTTGAAAATTTTAATTGATTAAAGCGACAAAATTTAAAACAAATGGGTCTGAAGAAAAACAGAAATCAAAATGAACAGATACATACCTTTAAAACCTGAAATTGGCGAAGAATTTCAAAGAAATTCCTTAATAATGTTCTCTCGTAAAATTACACCTACTACACATAGGAGCTATTGCAAAACACTAATTCGGGAAAATATTATCTAAGCCAAACGGAAATGGATGGGAGAGAAGGATTCATTAGCAAGTGAGTCATAAGCCCTTCCGTGAAACGTTTCTTAAAAGGATATAACAAAGAAAAGATGCAAAGGCTTATTTTTGTTAAAAACGTTAAAACCTGCCCATAACTGGTGAGGTGACCATAACTAGTGATTTACCCTATTAGTGCTTTCAACTAAAGACCCGTAAACCACATTTTAACTCACAATATCAAAAGGATCGACATTTTAAACGGTAGCATTTTTAATTGGACAGAAATAATTTTATTCATCTGGTTTGATTATAATTTCTAACCACATAAGTTATAACAGTGTGGCAAACCTCGTTTCTTCCACTCAACATTCTACATTTAATTTTAATAATGTAATTGTTACTATAGCTCTAAACCTTTCTAGAACAATGAAAATTATGAAACTAGTCAAAATTCGGTACAGATGGGCTCAGTTGTTTAACCACTGCTAACTCTATTACGAAGTAGTTCTAACCACATATTGGTTAATTTTTAAACTTCACTGGTATCCACACGTCACACCACATATTTATAGTTTATTTTTAGTAACAGTTAACTTAAAATTTTAACATACATCTGTAGCTCTGTACCTTTGTAATCTCTCTCGAATGGTGGCCGCCAGGCTGCAGTAATGTTTCATATGAGTAATGCATTTAACACCAATCTATTTAGCAACACTTTTTTTTTTTTTTTTTAATTTCTCTAACTCATTTCTTTAATTTTATATAACTATTAGACAAACAACGGCAATTTGGAGACCTACTTTGAACTAAGTTATTGACACGTTATATAAGACCGTGTTATATTCAACATTCTACTTTACATATTTACTTATTTACATTAAACAAACGTCTATTTTGTTATTTGTTAGATATTAACAATTAGTATCATTTACATTTATAATGTAAACCATTTTAGAGTTATGCCTGTATTACATAATGAAAATTGATTTTGATTGATTTCGATGAAGAACGAAAAGGGATATAATTTATCAGGCACAAATAAAATTAACAAATCAAGAACAATAAAATTAAATTTACAAAAATAATTTAATTGATAATTGAAAAATTTAAGTTACAAATGGACTTTTGTTCCTTTGCTTCTAGTAATTTTGTTATTCTACTTAGGTTTTCCTTGTGAGTTTCGATTGGTGAGGACGAATGCTCCTTCAAAACTTAATCTTTAATTATTAAACCTTGAGGTTTATGTTTATAGATAGATTGTAATCTATTGTAATCAACCGATTCTGACTCAAAGTGGGTAATACTTATCAGTTATTAGTATTTTATTTATTTTAATATATTAGTCTAGCATACTTTTAGAACGTATATAATGTGCTTCAAACCATTTCGTATTAACATCCAGTTTAATTAAATAAATAGATTCATATTTATTATTCATATATTTATTAATTCTTATTCAATAATGTTATGTAATAATAATAACAATATAAATTTTACGCTCTAAAACTCTAAAGAACAACAACAATAACAATATAATTACACTTAAACCAAATTCCATGCAGATCATAGATACTTAAACATATAAGCATGTTTTATCTTGAAGCCCTTCAATCCCTTCAAAGCGGATCTCATTACCGCGTAGGGGAGCGTCCCACGGGTGGCGGATGTGGGGATGGTCGGTGGAACTTCTTTTAAGTTCCTCCCGGCTGAGTCCGATGGACTCGCTGACCAACCAATGAGGGGGGCCCCCAGGCCTGCTGGAGGGTGTGGCGTAGGTTTGAACACCTTACTCACACATTTTTTTGTTCAAAAAAAACACCCCCAAATAGTCATGGATCTCTCTGAGGTAAAACGCTCATTATCCGGAAGTAAACTAGTCCCCCGTTCGGGTCTCCGGGTGGGGACTACTTCCGAGGATTCATGGCGCAAGTTGAAAATTAGGGATTTAAGCATTGGAACGTGGAATGTACGTACTCTTAATACAGTGGGTGGGTTAAAATCGGTAACAAACGAGGTTAAGGGGTACCACGTAGATATCGTGGCATTTGCAAGAGGTTTGGTGGCCGGGGAGGGATTGGTAACCGAAGGGAAGTATACTATCTGGTATGGAGGGACTGATAATTATTGTTTAGGAACTTGGTTTCTGATAAAGAATAAATTTATTTCCGCTTTAAGGGATGTACAGTTTATTAATAATAGAATATCGGTGGCCATATTTCAGGGTATGTGGTTCAAGATTGTGTTAATTCATTCTCCAACCGAGGATAGTGACGATGAAGTTAAATGCGTTTTCTATGATACATTAGAGCGAGTTTACGATAAACTACCGCGATATTGTATGAAAATAATATTAGGAGATGCAAACGCTAAAATGGGAAGGGAAGAATTATATCAACCGACTATTGGGAGAGAAAGTCTACACGAATACTGTAATGAAAATGGAACGCAACTTATAAACTTTGCTATATCGAAGGGTTTGATAATCAAAAGTACGACGGTTAAACATAAAAATATTAATAAATATACGTGGACATCACCGGACTCACAAACGCGAAATCAAATCGATCATGTTTTGGTACAACGGAGAACAAAATAGCATAACTAACGTGAGAACATACCGTGGGGCACAATGTTGGTCAGATCATGAACTCGTCATCGCGAAAATACGTCAAAAGCTTTTAATAAACAAGAAAAATAAAATTAATATACCGTCCGATAAATTAAATCTAGAGTTATTAAAAGATACGCTAATAAGAAGCAATTTCGCCTTAGAAGTCAAAAACAGATTCGAGGTTCTAGGAGCTTTAGATAAATATTGTGAGGGTATCGAAAATTTATGGTTAGGTATCAGGGGTAACATTAAAGCTGTGGGTTATTCTTATCTAGGCCGTATTGAAAATAAACCTTGGTTCGATGAGGAATGTTTAAACGCGTGTGTGAAACGAAAAGCTGCTAAATTAGAAGTTCTCAATAATCCGAGCGAGAACAATGTCTCCTACTTCCGAAGCTTAAAAAACGAAATATCTAGATTCCTCAAAAATAAAAAAAAAGATTATCTTAAAAACAAAATAAACGAAATAGAATCTAATAAAATCGGAAACAACGTAAGGGATATGTATAAGACTACTAACGGATCGGGTAAACGCTTCGAGCCTATAATGAAAGAAATAAGGAATAAAAATAACAATATACTAGCGGATCCGGTAGACATAGTAGACAAATACAGAACATTCTTTAATAATATTTTAAGTTCGGAAAATAACAAAAATTCCCCTCCTATTACTTTTCTCAGCGCGGAACCGTTAATAGAAGAACCGAGTAAGGAGGAAGTTAAATTAGCGATCATAAAATGAAAATCGTATAAAGCAGCCGGAATCGACAATATCCCTGCCGAATTATTCAAAGTGTGGAGAAGCTGGAGTTTCTAAAATTCATCAATTAGTAACATTGATTTGGGAAAAAGAAAAAATACCAGAAGAATGGAAAGAATCTATACTTATTCCGATTCATAAAAAGGGTCCAAGAACAGAGTGTTGCAACTATCGTGGTATTTCACTTGTTCCGACGTGTTATAAAATATTTACATCAATTCTAACGAACCGAATTACTGATTACGCAAGGGAAATAATTGGAGACTATCAATGTGGTTTTAGACGGATTCGTTCAACTATTGATCAAATATTTTCCCTTCGTCAAATGTTAGAGAAAAAATTAGAATATAAGGGTGTAGTGCATCAGCTCTATGTTGATTTCCAAAAGGATTACGATTCGATTAACCGCCAGAAACTGTTTGATATTTTGATCGAACTGGGGATACCAAAGAAATTGGTTAATCTAGTAAAGATGTGCATGTCCGAAACATTTAATAGAATCCGAATCGGGACTTTTTACTCCGAAAAGTTTGAGGTACGTTCGGATTTAAAACAGGGAGATTCTCTTTCTCCGGTATAATTTGACTTGGAGCTAGAATACGTCACAGGTATTATGAATACGGTAAAATATGAATACATAATAGGTAGCTAGAATACGGAAGGTAATGCTTACGGGAAAAGGATTAGAGATGGGTGGTAAATGTCCAGTTCTTGGTTATGCTGAGGATTTGGTACTTTTGGGTAAAAACGAGGAAAACTACAAAACTAAACGCTACTACGCTCATGGAAACCGGTAACGAAATTTGTTTAGTAATTAATATCGATAAAGCAATATACGGTTAGTAGCAGAAACGGTGAACATTTTAGTAATGTAGATATTTCCGGGATAAAGTTTGAACACGTTGAGCAATTAAAATATCTAGGATTACTCGGTCGCAAAATTATTCAGTTAGCGCTTACTCTCCAAAAATTTAAAAATTAGGATATACAAAACTATTATACCACCAACAGTTCTCTACGGATGTGAAACATGGCCGCTGACGTTAAGGGAGTAACAACGCCTTCAAGTTTTTGAAAATAAAGTACTGCGTAGAATATTTGGCCCAAAAAAGGATAAAGAAACAGGAGAATTTAGAAGGCTTCCCGATGCGGAACTGCGCGAATTACATCCCGTAAATATAGTTCAAGTAATAGCAGCGCGACGCTTAAAATGGGCATGTAAAGTCGTAGGGTTTAATAATGATCGTATCCCAAAAAAAACCTTATGAGCCGTCGGGTAAACGACTGAGAGGTAGACCGAGACGAAGATGGGAGGATTGCATTAGGACAGACCTGGGGGATTTAGGTTTTTGAGGAGTGGATTGAAGGGAAGTGTGCGGTCGACGGTGGTGTCGGCATCGAACCTTCGGGTTCGCTAAGACTTAATTTATTTATCTTAAAGCTGTCAATATAAAATTGAAAATTATTTAAATCAAATAAAACGTTTTGTTTTATTGTTATTTGTTTTTTTATATACAACATTTTTATTTACTAGATATCGTAATTTTCATTTTAGCTAGGTACTTATTAATATGGGGTTTTATAACTAGAGAGAAGAAATTATTTATTTTAAATAAATATTAGTTTCCGATTTCAAGGTAGTTGATAAATTCAAATTAAAATACAATTGATTTCTGTAATAAAATTTCTTTTAATTTGTTTATTCCTTTTCTATCTCTCAATTTTTTTTTATTCATACCAGCAATATAAGTAATATTATGTGAATTTTCTTAATTTGTAATAACACAGGCCTTACAGATGTTAAGGAGAGTAGCACTCAACAGAACCTATATTTGGCATGAATTGAAAAAAAGAAGAAGATTTATTTAAGCTAATCGCTCATCCAGCTTCAATAAACTTATTTAAAATTAAAATATAAATTAAAAAGTAATAAAAAAATATACTAGAAGTTTTATAAATTTTTGTCAAATTATTCATAATTGTGTTTCCTTCTTTAAATGAAGGTAGTTAATCGAATATAATATTTTTATATATAATTAAAAAAACACTACAACAAATGTTATTGATCTTAAAGATTACTTAAAAAATTATCACAAATTTTCTATAAATACTCGATAATCACTTTTAAGCTGAGAGAGGAGGCAATACTAATTAATATTTTTGTATTTTTTAAACATTTTTCATTTTATTGAGGCAAGACAAAAAAATATTTATTAAACATTTATTTTTATTTTCATCAACATATTAAGAAATGATCATAATTCGAAGTATGTTTAACACATGCTCTGAAACTGCCTAAAAAATCAAAAATCATTCCTTTATTTTAGTCTTAAGGAAATAAAGATTAAAATAAAATTATTACAATCCATGTGCACCATTTTTAGCAAACAAATAATATTTTTTTCTAATAAATTGGGAAAATTACATTTATTTTTTTGGAAAAATACCATCTTTAGATAAGGTAATACAATATAGAAGACAAAATGTTTTTTTTCTTTGGTCTAATATCTATCAGATAAAAAAAAAATAAAAACAATGTTTATTTCTTAAATATTAAATTTGAAGTTAATGAAGTAAAAATATAATTCATTTTTTTGGATCATTTATTTTTTTACGTCATTAATAAGTTATTTATAATTTTCAGGAATATTTTTATTTTATTTTATTTTTTTTTCGCATTTTTAAAGTTGTCTCTCAAAGCTATTGGTCCTATTAATCAAATTTTACTCGTAAAGGGTTGGTAATTTTGATAAAATGTCTCCTAATTTATATAACGAAAGATTGCCAATCCTAATTTTTCTGCGTCAATGAAAAAAAGGAGGAGGTTTTTTTCATTCTTTACATAAGACAGAGATAAATAAATATAATTTAAAAGTATCTTACCGCCGTTTCGATGAGAGAAGAACCAAAACAGAATATGCAGACTTCGGTGGATTGATAAAACATATATGAGATAGAGCGAAGTAAAAAATACAGGATCTCCACTGCGGCCCTGAAATGTTATAATTTAAAGTGAAAAATAAATAAATTTATTGAAAGGATTAAAACGAAAAAAATGTTTGTTTTTTTTTAAATATTACTAACAAATAGGAACTGGAAAATTGCTATAATTAAAACAGAAATTCCCATTCCAAGGATCATTGTCAGAAGAGGATTGTAAATACTTCTTAGTTCATCTGTAAATCTGAAAATACAGAAGTTCGTCAATTTTGGTAAAGACCTATTTAGATATTATTATTTTATATATACATATATATACCTATAAACAATTACAAAAATTACCTTAAAAGTTTCTGATGGTCTTGCAGGATTCTGTATAGTTTTGAGTTTATCTGTGTGCTTTTATCAGTAAAATTGTTCTCATATTTATAGTTCATCTTTAAAGCCGAAACGTGCGATCTTAGCAACTCATATTGAGCATAAAGGCACATCAAAAGTTGAAAATAAAGACACATTAACACTATCATGAAAGCACCACACCACATTGCCATTAGTCCTTCGTAAAAAAAAACTATTTCATAGCAAGGAGATGTGTCTATGGGTAGCGGATACCAGCCAGTCGTGATCTTCTTCCTGCCAGTCTTGACCACCGACAGGCTGCCTGTGTGGTAGAGAATGTAGTCGACAGAAATACCAGAAAAAAAGAGTAATATGACAGACCCAGTGAAGGTTATCACAAAGCAAACTAGGTAAAAAATCATATCGCAAAGTTTGCTTATCCTGCGAGATATTAATTTAACTGTTTCTCTTTCAATATCAGGCAATGTTTTTTCTAGAAAATCCTTTTTCATTAAGTTGCATAACTTGCAAAAGCTCTTAATGTTAAACCAAAAAACAAGGTGTTTCCCTAAAGCCTGAAGGGCAGGCAAGGCATGAAAATTTAAAATTGTAGCTTTCTGAAGATCGATTTCAATAGCTAGAAGTGCTACGTACTGGCAGATGATCGACGGAGCAAATAGCAATACAGTTGTTAATACTTGGAATTTTAAGATCCAGTTCTTCTTCCCTGTCGTCCTAAAGTCGTTAATGATCTTCCATAACCCGGAGATCTTGAGATATCTAACACTTAAGCTATCGAGGATATCTGAGTCTTTGATATAAGTTTGGTGGTTCATAGTTCACTGTAAAGTATAACTGAAATATCAAAAGAGCATGGCAAGCCTTATATACAAACGTTTCCTAACGATTCCAGTTTCTTATTAATGTTCCAATTAGCAAACAGATTAGAATCGTAATAATTCATTCCTTGTGAGGGATGCTCTGTCTTTTAATTTGGAAAATTCATCTTGCTTCTTCCTTAAGAAGTTCATTTATAAATAAACCCTTTAACTAGAAAATTAGAAGTAAGCTAATAATTATTATTAATATTTCATTAACAGAGGCTGATAAATTAATTTTTCAAGAAGTAATCGAATTTAAAATCAATCAGCAAAAACAAATTTATTTTACTCACTCATTTTTCTGAATGAATAAAAACTTTTTTGACATATTCTTTTAATGTTTTATTAGATAAATAATTTTATTTATTTATTTTTTTTATTATAATAAGAATGCTTTTTTTTTTTTTTTTTTTTTTATCAGTATGTAAATTTATTTAGTTACCTTTTATGTTGAATTACATAGCAGAAACTGAAAATACAATCAGCGTCCAAATGATAGACATGCAACGAAACGTATTGCTCTTCTATCCTATATAATTAACTTGGAAACATAATAATTAGGTTTTTCTTAGAATCCTGAATCTGAAAGCTTAAAGTTACTATTAGACCCAATACATATCATTTATATTAAATCCCGTGAAAAAACCTACTCTAGCACTCTAAATTATGTTTAGGGAAAATATGACATGTTCAGTGGGCTGGAGTTGGTGTTTCACGGAATGTAATAGAAATAAAATATATAGGGTGTATTAGTAATTTAACCAGCTTAAAAATTAAATTTGAGATTGGACAAATATTTGCGGGGTCAGAGCGAAAAATGTTTTTTTAAAAACCTATGATTTTACAACAATACTGGTGTGGGTATTTTACAATATTTTTTATATATAATAGTTTTATATATAGAGTCTAATAGCATATTTAACCAGCTTTTAGATGAAAAAAGTTTGGATTAGAAGAACAGTTTCGGGAGGTAAAATGAAAAAGGTGCTAAAATACTTGGATTTCACAGTAAATACGGGATTTTTAGCGTGCTGGTATATGTATTTTATGAGGTTGATTAAAACTATATACAACAGTCTAATGGACAATTTAACTAGCTTTAGGATGAAAAAAAATTATTTTGGATCGGACAAATAGATTTATAGCCAAAAGAGTACGATAAATGTATTTTCGAAAAGATGTGGGCCTGACTGCATGTTGGCCAATTTCTACAATTTTTACCAAGACCACATCTTTATGGACCAATTTGCACTAATGGAACCTGGAGAAATCGCACTAATGCTGAAATTACGAGGCTCTACATGAACCCTCATATTGTAAGGATTATAAACGCAGGACGTCTCCGATGGGCAGGGCATATAGTTAGAATGACCTCAGACCAGATTCCTAGAAGAATTCTAGATGAAAAGGTTTATTTCACGAGAAGAGTGGGAAGACCTCGGCTACGATGGATTGATGGAGTGGCAGCGGTCGCAAGGACCATCCATGGGGGTCCGCAACTGGAGAGCGGCGGCAGCGAATAGAGAGGACTGGTGGACTGAGGGGCAGGAGGACTCGACTCTTCAAGAGTTGTTGCGCCATTGATGAATGAACAACTTCGCAAAAAATGGTCCGATATCAGGGTTTTTTTTTTGGTTTTTTTTTTTTAATTTTGTTGATAATAGTTCCATCTACAACGAATACCTGAAGGCTTTCTTCGGAGAAGTTAAGATATCTTTTGACCAATTGTCTACTTCTTCTCTGTTTGAATTAAAAAAAAAATAAATCGCTATTCTTTAAATATCTTTACAAATATATCAAATTACTTGAATATAATTCATTATGTATTTGTATTTGTTGTGTATATATTTATAATATATTTGAAGAGCTTTTTTCAATAACTGAGTGAGTTATATGAAGTTAGTTGTTCGAATGTTTCAGTCGAAAAATGTATGAGATTGAGAAACCATATTTTTATTTTCCCAACGTTTCTTCCATATCTTTGAGGGCCATCATCAGTACAGAAGGCTAACTAAAATAACTAAAAAGTATTTATCACAGTAACAGTACTATGTCATGAAGCGAACTGGTTTAAACTAAAACTAAATCCTCTGGCATGTTATCCTCATATCTGAAGACGTCAAACAAAAAACTCAATAGGTTTTTTTTAGGGTTGTTCCAATAAGCTTTCATTCTGTCCGAGGATGCCCGTTTACGTTCTCCTGACCACTCTACCACTGTACTGCTTCTGCTTCGGATGCTCTGATGTAACTTCCCACTTGTTGACTTTTTATCTAAAGGTGTCTTTTTCAAAAATGTCCGTTGCTCAAACACTTGTGTTTTTGAGGTCCTTTCGAAGTTCGTCTAGAATGAACTCTTTAAGCGTTTTGAGTCCCGTCCTCTACATCCTCTTCACTTCTGACATTCCTGCAACTCTCAACACGTATCTTAGAACCTTCGCTGATGATACTGCTAAACTATCATCACATCATGAAATTTTAAGCCGCCTCTTCCAACCTACAAAATCACCTCTCAAAGATTGAACTATAGTTCAACAGATGGGAATAAATAAATGATAATGAAGCCAAATGCACCCACATGACTTTTACCCTACGCTGTAGTTCCTGCCGAACTGTCTTATTCAATAAGATTATATTACCCAGATCTGATACAGTGCGATATCTTGGTTTCATCTTAGACAAAAGACTTACTTGGAACCCATATACTAGGCTCAAAAGAAGATAACTTAATAGAAAAATCAGCCAACTATACCGCAAATCATCCAAAAACTTCAATAGACAACAAGCTTTTAATTTACATGACTATCCTAAAGCCTATCTGGACCTACGGACTAGAAATTGGGGGAACACTAAAACATTCGAACATCAAACGCATCCACTCCTTCCAATCCTTCAAATTCCTGAGAACCATAACCAATTAACATTATTATGTCTCTAACAAATCCTTACATAACGATCTTAATATACCTTTTTTCCTAGAATCCGTACCTCTCAAATTTTCAAAATTACATCAAAAACATTTGCATCATCCTAATCCACTAGCACAATCCCTATTCAGTTTCCACTCACCTCTATTTGTATATTCCTCTCTCCTTAAAAAGGGAGGTTAAAAAGGCAATGGCCTCGTGATCTATTATAAAATTCGACATGGAGTCTTGGCAATGGTAAATTCCTCATGATCTACATCAGTGACGTAGCTGAGAGAGAAGCAATGGGATCTCTCAGGACCAGGCTTGTCCCTCCATAAGTGGAGGAAAAAGTCTGGTTGGGAGATTCCTTAGATGTGTATATATTGTAAATAAAGTATGAATGTATTTTCAGATTTAATTTAATTTTAAATTATTTTATTTTTACTATTATTTTTATTTATTTTTTTTTTTGACCCAAGACTTCCATTGAAGTTACTATACTGGCCTGGGTAGTAAGGCTAAGATTCATCTCGGGTATCCGACACGAAATAATTTTTTACCCGCCCAGTGGGATTCGAACCCACGACCTTCTGATTACGAGCGCGCTGAGACCCTCGCTCAACATACTCGGCCATTGGGTTCCCTTTATACCTGTATTATTCATTTTATTAATTATTTAGGGTTTCTTTCTTCACTTTATGTATTGTATACTTTGAGATACTTTGTTTATTTATTTATTTTTTTCTCACATTATTTATTGCATTACATGTTATTAGATTATTTACTTTATTTTTATTTTTTATTGACTTTTGAAACTCTGTTGCAGAATGTTGCTCATCACATATCGTTTGTATATTAAACATCCCTGGGATCCTCTCGTCACACTAAATATTTATAGTTTTTTTTTTATAACAATTTATTTGAATTAAGAAAATTTCATTATTACCTATCGGTCAATTTTCAAACTTCACTGTTATCCTACATAAAAACTACTTCTTTTTGAATATTAAATTAAAAATCAGTAATTTTAATTATTGTTAAACTTTTCTGGAACTATGAAGATGATGCAGTTAAAATTTGGTACAGATTAGTTCATTAGTTTTGGTGGTTAGTGATCACAAGCAAAAAAGGCTAGTCCTTATATATAATAGTATGGATTAGTGATTTATTTTATTAAATTAATTTTTTTTTTTTAATGTTCTCAGCTCATTTAATATTATGAACTGCATCAATTTATCTGAACCAAAATATTCTTCTTCCACATCAGAGATGTTTAAATTAACTATCGGATCATATAGATATATATGTTGCACAGTGGGACGATTCACATATCTAGGTGGAAATAAGTTGAACTTAAGTTGAAAAAACAAATAATACACATCGGTATTAGGTAATCAACGACCTTTTTACGATATTTACGAAGTATTAATTCCTTCAAGCGAATATGAATGGATTAAGAGAAATGTAAACATGGAAAATCCATCATATCAAGGATTAAGTATAATTGACTTCTTCGATGTGAAAAAGTCAAAACCAATAATTATTACTTTTTTTTTATGATTAATATTGTACATCTGGTAATGGAAGTCGATATACAAAGTAAGTATTTATCAGTATTTTTATATTTTTAAACTAAATTTAACCAAGGAGTCCGCACCCACTTATTCAGAAGTCGGTAAGCTATTTTTTAACGAGTATAAAAACTATACGATACTACTACTTCCGATACTAAAAACTTCCATCAATTTTCACCGTGAAATTTCCCATGCCTATTATTGATGTTATATAAAAATTGATTTTTCATCAATCCACAACTAATATCTGCTAATAAAGTCTAAGGTTTTTTTTTCAGGAAAGGATTGAAATAAAAGAAATGCTAAAGAAAAGAAGAGGACAAATCAATTTATACTGTTGAAAATAGGATATATTATATTTTTATATAAATCATTCTTATAAATAATCAATTCTTTCTTATTTTATTGCTTATAATATTTTATGTAAAACATGTTTATGCAAATACTTTTCTTTTATTGAAAATATTGTATAAATATTATATTTAATGATGCAATGTTTTATGTTATATTTTTATTTTCTAAGAACTATATTTATTATAAATACATATATGTGTAAATAAGTGTACTGAATTGATTAAAAAACATAGTGATTAATTGGAAGCTTCCTTAGGACTATATTTACAAACATACTGCTCTTATTAATAAACAGTTAAACCATATCAAATATAAATAAATCATACATTAAACTGTTTTTTTTTATTTTATTAATTTTTTATACAATCTATTGTTACGTTTATACTTTTGGAGTACTTCAGTCTTTATTCCGTAAATCCTGACATGACAGTTGCAACGGTGTAGGTAAATTGCAGAATCTAAAAAAAAAAAAAAATAAATAAATAACATTAATAAATAAATAACATCAGTCAGAGCCCAGCTGTACATTGGTTAACATAGTTTCCCAGTCATTTATTTTTAGTAGTGTTAATAGTACATCTAGAGATCAGATTTTTTCTCTATAGTGTAGTGTGATCATCTGTGGTGTAAAATATAAAATCATAGAAACATCGGTCCAGCCAAAAATATTGTATAATACGATATTACTTGAGGCCGTTACAGATAAATTTAACGTTATCTCTACTAGGTCTTAAGATAGCAAGCCCCACCAGCTCTAGCTCCGCCCACTCCCCACCACTCTCACCTTTCATACTAGACTATTATACGTAATAAATGAGCTGCCAGGCATGTAATAAAACCGTCTCCAGGGACGATAAAAACAAAATTATCTTGTATGGAATGTCAGTCATTTTATCATTTTAAATGTTTGAAAGGGGATAGCATTACTCCAGACAGTGCTAAAGATCAAATCAAAAGTGGTTATGCCCCGATTGTAAATCAACATCAAAGGCGGCAAAAGAACAGGGCTCAGTATCGGAACTGCTGAAAGACCTAATAAGAGACGTGAAAGAGGTAAAGGCTAATCTCAAAGGTATTGAAGAGTTAAGTGATATAAAAGATAGCCTCCAAAAACAGACGGAACTTTCATTCGAAAATAACGAGAGGTTATTAAAAATAGAAACTCTCTTAGAGGAACAGAAATCTCGAATAGAAAAGTTAACCGAGGAAAATTCCCAGCTAAAAGGCAGAGTATCTGAGTTGGAAAGTCGACTTATCTTTGTCGAGCAAAGGCAGCTCGAGAATACAATTGAAATAAGAGGCATACCAGAGAGGTCTGGCGAGACTGTTGTGGGTACCATACTCACCGTCGGCGCGGGCCTGGGTATTAAGCTGAGCCCTGAGGATCTAGACCACGCTGTGCGGCAGAAGCCTAAGCTAGAAGGAACTCCAGGCCCTATTATTGCTAGATTTGTTCGCAAATCTTTAAAAGAAGAAATCGTAAAACAAAGCGAATAAAGAGAGACTTTTCCACGCGCCACCTAGGCTGGGAGGAAAATGACGTGCACCGAGTGTACGTTGGTGAAGCGATGACACCTGCTAATAAACACCTCTATTGGCTGGCCAGGCAGAAAAAAGTTACTGCAAAAATTAAATATGTATGGTTTAGTGGAGGCAGAGTACGTTGTCGGCAGAACGATGGCTTCCCAGCGGTGATTATCAACAAGCAGAGTGACTTAGATGTTTTCGCCTGACTAAATGTTCGCCATCTACTTTATCTATTATTTAAAATTTTGTTTACGATTCTTAATATTAAAAACTGTAAGTTTAGTTTCTTTTTATTTTTCATTTTTTCTAATTATACCAGCAGGTATTAGATCATATTCTACAATTCTATTTATTCTATTTTTTTCATACATTTTTTCTTATATTTTAGTAACTAAAATAGTTTATTTTTTTAACCATTATTATTTTTTTATTTTCTATAGATAATATCATGAATGTTAATCTAAAATTTAGAGCTATTTCATACATAAATTGTTCCATATTCCTAGGCCTTCATTCATGTACCTACCTAACTCTATTTCCTTATATACCCACTCAGCCATGAGTAACATCCTTGTATCCTGTCACATCAACGCTCAGTCCCTTATTGCCCACTATGACGAATTCCTTCAATATTTCCTTGATAACTTTTACCACATTATAGCCATATCTGAGACTTGGTTAAAACCCTTTATCCCTTCTTCCCATGTCTCCATCCCTAATTACTCATTCCTGCGCCATGATAGATCTGTCCAAAGGGGCGGGGGTGTCGGGGTCTATATCCACAATAGTCTTAAAGCCAAAATCCTTCTCCAATCACCATCTTCAGATTCTCCTCACGTTGAATACTTATTCCTTGAGATATCAACTACTCCCTACCCTTTGCTATATGCTGTGATTTACCGACCTCCCCATGTTCCATTTGACCAATCATTTGAAACCTCTCTAATCCAATTAACTTCTACCTACTCCAATGTTATAATCTCCGGTGATTTTAACACTAATATGTTATCCGAATCCTTTGATAAATCCTTCCTCGTCAATTTGTTCCATTCCCTTAATCTTTATCTAGTACCATTTTTTTCCCACTCATCACACACGATTCTCAGATACCTGGCTTGACCTTTATATTACTGACTCTCCAGATAAAATTCTTTCTTCATCTCAGCATCCAGTTCCTTTTCTCTCATCACATGACCTAATCCAGATTTCATACGATTTACCAACTAAATCCTTTGTTCCCACAGTTGTTTCTTTCCGAAATCTGGACCTCCTGTCATTCGAATCCCTACAACCTGATCTTGATTCCATCCCATGGGACGTAATCTATTCCTTTAACTCGATTGAACCAATGATTTACACCCTTACTTCAAACCTTCATTCAATCCTAAATACTCATGCTCCTCTAAAAACACCAACGATGCGCCGTCCTTCCGCTCCATGGTTGACTCCTGAGATAAGAGAGATGATGAGAAAAAGAGAATCAGCCAGATGGAAATTCCGACGAACCCAATTACCAACAGATTATATTTCCTTCAAAATTTTACGAAACCAAACCCAATCGGCTATCCGACTCTCTAAATCAAAATATACGTACAGTACCCTTTCTTCCGCTCCTGATCCTAAATCCAAATGGAAAATCCTGAGAAAACTAACCTTTTCTGAACCCAACTGCAACTCCTTCCCAGTTTCCCCGGATGAACTTAATCAACATTTCATCTCCCTAGCTCCAAATCCTTTGCTCGAAACTGAATTACCTTATCCTAGCTTTGATCCTGACAACTTTTTCTTTTCCCATGTGTCCTACAATGATATACTTTCAACCATTATGAAATCCCGAACAAATGACTATGGACCCGATAATATCCCAGTTAAACTTATCAAATCATGCCTTCCCACACTTATACCTCTCCTTTACCACATTTACAATTTTTCTCTTCAAAATTCGACATTTCCTTCTTCTTGGAAAACAGCGCTGGTTCGCCCCTTGAACAAAATCCCTAATCCTTCCTCCCCAAGTGACTTCCGTCCTATTTCCCTCCTCTCCAACCTATCGAAACCTCTGGAACGCATTGTTCAGTCCCAACTTTCGGTTTTCCTCGAAGAACGCTCACTCCTTAATCCCTATCAATCCGGTTTCCGTCCCGGATACTCTACCCAATCTGCCCTTCTGAAAATATCTCAAGACATATTTTCCGCAATAGATCGCCAAGAGTTAACTATCCTTATCCTCTTAGATTTTTCCAAGCATTCGATAAAGTTGACCACAACATCCTCCTATCCAAACTTCGAAACCTTTCCTTATCCACATCTGCCTTACTCTGGTTTAAGTCCTTCCTTTCCGATCGATCACAGTATGTAGTTATTCCAAATAAAACTCCGTCCAAGACCCAACCCCTATCCTGTGGCGTTCCTCAAGGATCTTCACTATCACCCACGCTATTTTCTGTCTACATTAATGACCTTCCGCTTTCCATCCATCATTGTCGGTATCATCTCTACGCCGATGATCTCCAAATCTATTTATCCTTTCCCAACTCTGACTTATTACAAGCCACTAAAAGGATCCAAGAAGACCTGAATCGAATCTTTAACTGGGCATCGAAGAACAAGCTAAATCTAAATGCTGAAAAGACTAAAGCGATTGTAATAGGATCGAATCACCTCTTAAAAACCATATCCTCAATTCCCACCCTTTTCCTGAACAGTGATCCTATCAAATTCTACTCCTCGGTCAAAAACCTTGGAGTCGTTTTCGATGAAACCCTATCCTGGAAAAATCACGTATCCGAAATTTCCCGCCGCACCATCCCTATCCTAAAACGTCTCAATTACGTTCGCCACCTTCTTCCTTTCGAAACCCGTAGATTACTAGTTACCTCTCTCATCTTCCCCTACTTTGACTACTGCTGTGCTGTGTATGGGGGTGTTTCTGGGGATCTCGAGGCCAGAATAAAAAGACTATTTAACTGCTTTATCCGCTTTATTTTCGGGATCCCGAGGAGCGCCCGCGTTTCGCAGTTTTATGCGGAGTTAAAGTGGCTTATTCCTTCCTACCGTCGCCAGTATTTCCTGGCATCCTTACTTTTTCAAACCGTTCAATCCCATCATCCACCTTACATTTCCGAACTCCTTTAACTCAAATCCTCAATTCTTACCCGCCAAACCCGATCCCGTCAATCAGATTTGCATACTCCTGCTCATTGCTCAGCCACTTTCGACAGATCTTTCGTAATCCGATCCTCTTCTCTCTGGAACTCCATCCCTCTCAACATTCGTCATTCAATTAACCTTTCCACTTTCAAATATCACTTCTTTAACCACCTACTATCCACCCAGATCCTGTCCTCCAAAAACTGTCAATAGCCACTTTCTAGTTGTTATAAACTATAAACTATAATTATAAACAGTTTATATTTAAGAAATCTTTTTTTTTTTCGTAAAAAATTAATATAAATTTTCTGTTACTTTTTATTAATATCTTCTTTCTGCTTTTTTTTTTTTTTTTTTTTTTTTTTTTTTTTTTTAGTATTATTATTATCTGTTACTTTGTTATGTAAATATTATTTTATTTTAAGGCTCTGAAGGCCCTTGATTTTACATTATTTTTTATTCTTAAGGGACTTAAGGTCCCAGAATAAATAAAGAACGTTATTTATATATATATATATATATATATATATATATATATATATATATATATATATATAAGTTAAGTTGACTGAAGAGAAAGAACTTAAAAAAAAGAAATAAAAGGGGTGAAGAACTACACAAGTTGACTGTTAGAATATAACTGAGATTTATTGCTCTGAGGCAGTCTTTATATACAGTTTACAGTATTTGTTATGTCTAGCGATAGGATTAAGGTTAATACTAGCCTGCTTCGGACCTTAACTTCCCCCCTCCAGTTTATGACCATCTTTCATAAACTCTAACTTTGGGTCCTTAATACCAATACGGTATTAAGGAGTCCAGAGACTAATCCCCTCATGGTCAAAGGCCGAAGCAGACAGTGATACATCCACCTTCTAATCCTATCCCGTCCATAGTTCTACTAACTAACTCCATACACATATTAAGTACACTATCTATAATACAATGTATACCTTATAATAACAAAAGAAAACCGTACTGCATAATTCCTAGTCTACAACAGTTAAAACTTTATTTACATACGAAACAATACTTAGATCTAACTTAACTAAACATTCATCCAAAAATAAAATGAACCCTTTTTACAATAAAACACACGCACACTCACACACATAAAAAAAAAAAAAATAATAACTCTCTTTTCCTTCTTTTTACACCTTCACATTACTTCTACTTTATACATTGCTACACTTGACAAAACAAAAAAAAATAAAAAATTAATTTTTCACAACCCAAATTTCCTAAAAAAATAAAAAAAACATTTTCCTTCAAAAGAATTACAAAAACAAAGTTCTTCCCGCTGCTGGCAACGGAACACTCTCAGATTAGGGTATCACCTGTTCCTCTATTGGAATTTTCAATTGCTCGACGTGAACATTTCTCCGCTTGCGCGGCTCTTTGACGCTCTCCAGCGTCACCACATTATGTTCTCTAATACAAATTACCCGGAATGGCCCTTCATACCTACAAATTTCTTTACCTCGGTTGGTACTCTTTTTCCTATAAACTACCATTCCGATTTTGATTTTCCCCGTTATATCCCGTACCCTGACGTTTTCCCCCTAAAACCCGTTGTCTCTTTTCTTTGACGATGCGCTCACGCGTCTTGTCCCACAACTTCCCAAACGCCCAGTGTCGGTTGGTGATGAAATTTACCATTTCTTCCCCCACTACGGTGTTGCGGACGTCTCGGCGTCGCTCCCGGAGCCCAAAGATAATTTCCATCGGCGAATATCCTGTCGAGCTGTGGATGGAACCGTTATATGCCGCCACCGCCTTTTCCATCGCGATGTCCGGCTCTAGTCCCTTCTCTACTTGATATATTCTCAGGTGGTCACTAAGGGTTCCATGAAGCCTCTCGATCCCCCCTCTGCCCTTGGGATGCCCTGGAGTATTAATGTGCCATTTAATATCCAACTCTTTGGCCTCCGCCTTGACCAACGCATTGTCAAATTCGAGACCCCCGTCCGACGCGATGCGATCCGGGATCCCGTACGACCTAAACCAGGCTCTTAACGCCCCTAATACCGCCTCCGCCGATTTGGACTGTACGAGGTGAGCTAGGGCCAATTTACTAAATACATCGAAGATGGTAACCCACTGGTATCCCCGCCACTTAAAGGTATCCACTTGGAGGTCCGATAAGGGGAACGCTACCGTAGGTGTCTCTTCCTGTACCCACCCCGGGGGATGTCGGTCGTATTTCGTGGTGAGGCATACCTCGCACGACCCAATGACTTCTTGGATCGTCCGCTTCATGCCCCACCAAAAATACCTCCGTTTTAATGCTTGGAGAGTCTCATGCGTCCCACGGTGGTTCGTCTTTCCCTGGTGGTATGACAGGGTCACTTCCTTCTGCCGCTCGACGTCTTGCACCACCTCTACTGACCTCAGGCACCTAATAAAAGTTTGGTCAACCCCAATCTTCTCCTCCTTCCACAGCCTCTTAACTCTGTCCCATATAGTGGCGTTCCCTACATAGAGGTGGTAAGTCTTTCGCGCCTTTGTTACCCCGCGCAGTAACCTCACTACAGACTCCTCCCTTATCCCAGGCTCCGTCCAAATAGTGACGACGTTACTCTTCCCATATTTCGAAAAGTCCGCCTTTGGGAGACCCTCAGTCCTGGTCTTCCAGATGATCTGGTTTCTCTTATCATTTACTATTTCATCTACTTCTTCCATGTCTGAGGGCCTCTCATCAGCGGAACTCTCGTCTTCTTGGGGGTCCTCCATACCGCTGCGCGTCTCCTCTTCACCTCCTCCCTCCGGTGTCCATTCCCTAAGAAACTGGCGGATATCCCCCGACGGCCCCGGAACCTCTCCCTCAACGGCATTTGTCATCAGCGTGCGCGACAGCCAATCCGCAACCACATTCTCTTTCCCAGGTTTGTACACTATCTCGAGATTGTACTGGCTGAGGAACTCCTTCCATCGCGTAACTCTTGCGGAAGACTCCTTTAATTTCCCAATCCACTGCAATGGTCTATGGTCCGTGTGGACCCTAAATCTTCTTCCAAAGATATACGGACGGAAGTGATCCACAGCCCATACAATCCCGAGTAGTTCCCTCTCCAACGCGCTATACCTCGTCTCCGCGTCCGTTAACCTCCTACTCGCATACGCTACCGGCCTCTCCCCATTCTCGTTTTCCTGCGATAATACCGCCCCCAGTGCATACTCGCTCGCATCCGTAGTTACGGTGAACACCTTATTGAAGTCCGGGAAGGCTAGTACTGGCTCTCTCTGCAGCTCCTCCATGCAGCGCCTGATGTTATGCTCCATCTCCGGTGTGATAGAAATTTTCCTGCCCT
This sequence comes from Euschistus heros, assembly GCA_003667255.2. Taxonomy (NCBI): domain Eukaryota; kingdom Metazoa; phylum Arthropoda; class Insecta; order Hemiptera; family Pentatomidae; genus Euschistus; species Euschistus heros. The sequence goes on from RCWM02000882.1 coordinate 253,365, forward strand.
TCTTCAATAAGTTGTTCAACGGAACTAAGAATCTCGCCATCTCGGGGATAAATCTACGGTAGTAATTTAGGGAACCCAGTAGCCGCCGTATGCCCTTAACATCCCGCGGAATCGCCATTCTCGCGATTGCCTCCACTTTCCCTCTATCCGGCTTCACACCATCTTCCGATATTGTGTGCCCCAGGAAACTAATTTCGCTTTCCCCCAGCCGCGACTTTTCCAACGAAAGCTTTAGGCCAAACTCCCGAATTCTCCCGAATACCGCCCTGAGATGCGCCAGATGCTCGCTCTCCGATTTACTGAAAACCAAGAGATCATCCATGTAAATCTGACACATACTTTCATCCAGACCCCTCAGGAGCTCATCCATGATCCGCTGGAAAGTAATGGGCGCGTTCTTAAGCCCAAACGGCATCCGGGTGAACTCGTAGTGTCCTCGCTCGAAGGTGAAGGCCGTCTTACACTGGTCCCTGGGGTTCATTCGGATCTGGTGGTACCCGGCCTTCAAATCCAATGTGCTAAATACCTTAGCCCCACTTAACCTGTCCAGGATGTCCTCGAATCTGGGGATAGGATATTTCTCGTCCCGGGTGTTCTCGTTCAGCTTGCGGTAGTCTATGACAACCCTATATTTCTCCTCCCCGGGGGCACTCTTCTTCCTCACGGCCCAGAGCGGGCTATTGTAGGGGGAAGTGCTATTGACAACGATCCCTTGTCGCTTCAGGTCCTCGATCTCCTCCCGGATATGCTTGCGGAGCGCCTGTGGGTATCTCCTCTCCTTAACGTACGTGACCCCCGCTCTTCCTTCAACGGTATCTCATGTTCCACCCTCCCCGTGACACCCAGTTTATCGCCCTCCTTAAAAAAGATGTCCTTAAATTCCTTTAGAATTTCCTCCCTCCAGTCTTCCGCCCTGTCTACTACTCCGATTTGCCCTGTGTCCCCTTTTAATACCGAGCAACACCTATACCTCTTTTTCCCAATCTTAATGTTCCACTTCCCCTTTTTATTACACACTCTGGCTCCAACCCTTTCCAGTAGGTCACAACCTATGATGCCGTTGTACGACTTGGACATTTGCCTAATCACGTGACATATTAGTTTCTCCCCTCCGTCTGACCACTTTTCTAAACTTACCTCTACCTCCCCCTCAATGGTACAAGGGCCACCCAAGGTAATTAAATTACAAGAACATGGCCTTACCTGGAGTGCTCCGTTGCAGCCACTAAACTGCTCCGCTGCCCTCCGACTCAGGATGGTGCTGGAGCTCCCGGTGTTCACCAGACACCTTACCCCTCGCTCAACTCGGATGATAGGCAGACCGCCGCTTCTCGCCCTTACATTGTTTACTTCTAAGATGCGGTCGCCTCTCCTCAGACACCCTCCTCAGGCAACCACCCGTCCCGGATTGTGCCGCTCTCCTCCGGCCGCTCCGCTCCCGTCTGCCAGCTCCTTCGTCTCCACTGCTCCCTGGTCCTAGATCCTCTCTCTCCGTATCCGACACCTCGGATGTCTCCGATGATCCCGGAGACTCTGGTCTTGGCCTCTGCCTTCTCCAGACCCTATTGATCTCCATGGGCTCACCACGTGGATGTTCCTTCCGCCTGAACATGTAGGGGCATTGCCTCGCGATGTGGCCTTCGTTCCCGCATTCAAAGCACTTTGTGCGGGGACACTGTGCGATCAAATGCCCAGGCTTGCCACACCCGTGGCACCTCCGGTCCTCTTTCTTACTACCAGGTTTCCTTGGCATCGGCTTCCTATGATCGGCTCTCCTCGGCTGATCTGTTCTCCTGTCGGCCTCCCTGCTTCTCCACGGTGGGCCTCGAGGTCTCCGATGCACCACCTCGGTCCAGCTTCTTTCCTCCTCCCGTTCCGGCCGGCCTTCTTCTTCGCGGGCGCCTATATCCATTAATTCTTGGGCGCTCTCCACGAACCCCTTATCTCGAGGAAAGCTCTCCTTCTTTCCCGTTTCTCGGGCCAGCTGTACTTTAAGGATGGTTGCAACAAAAGCCATCCTCGCCTCTACCTCTGGTGCGCTCGCAGTCTCCCTCATCTTATCTGTTACTCTGTTGAATTTCATGAGGAGCTCACCCGCATAACGTCCGTTGCTCTGCCGAGGATGTCTACTCTCTCTGAAGAGTTGAAAGAGATCCTCTTCCGGCGTCCATCTTCCTCCTCCGTAGGCCTTCTTCAACCTCTGTTTGACAATGTCCCAGGGTGTCTCTTCATCCGCCTGGATGTGGTTCAAGACGCTCCTCCTTATGCGGCATACCAAATCCGCCTTCAGGGACTCCGCGTCGTGCGCATCCAGGAGCGCTTCGGCTCTCTTAACATCAATCCTTGACATCACGCGATCTACACTTTTCAAAAAGTGGTTCAATTCGCCTATTTCACCCGTGAACCGCTCGATGTCTGACACCGCCTTCCTGAGATCTTGAGCCGTAGCTGCTCTCACCTTCAGCCAGGCCAGGGTGTTGGCGTGTGCTTCTGCCATGGTTTCGCGTGGTATTTCTTGCTCAGGGTTGATTTGAAGCACGGCCGGCTTCAAGATGTTCTCCATAAATTTTCCTCACTCTTGACCAAAAGAAAAAGAAAGGAAAAAATTTTCCTACCTTTGGTCTTCTCTCCCCGTCGTCTTCCCGGGTTTCGGCACCAGTTAAGTTGACTGAAGAGAAAGAACTTAAAAAAAAAGAAATAAAAGGGTGAAGAACTACACAAGTTGACTGTTAGAATATAACTGAGATTTATTGCTCTGAGGCAGTCTTTATATACAGTTTACAGTATTTGTTATGTCTGGCGATAGGATTAAGGTTAATACTAGCCTGCTTCGGACCTTAACTTATATATATATAAAATATTAAAAGAACCACTTGATGACATCGATCTTTTTATTATTCTTACTTCATAATTGATAATAAAATCAATAAAGGAGTGGGAAGCAACTTATAAGAAATAAGAAATTTCAAAAATACTGAGAACAGCTTTTAGAGCGAGCGAAGTTTTTTTTAGTGACGCTATATCGTATATACCTACAAATATTTCGCTAGCGTAAATATTGAACGATGTAACTGAAATTATTGTACCTTGTCAAATAGCTGTTTTTATTATTTTTGTATGTTTTGTTAATAACTTTTATTCCGGATGCGTTTTATGTAATTTTTTTTTTAGTGTTCATTTCAATAGCTTGTTTTTGTTATTATTATTATTATTATTATTATGTTTAATGCTTTATATTTATAAGAACGTTGCTTTGAAACAGTTTTAACCTCCATAGAACCTACTCCTAGACACTGTTTTTGTACTAGGTTTTGTAATTAAAATGTCTAGAAATGTTATGTGTTTTCATAAATTGCTTAGAATATCATCTATAATATTTCTAAATATTGTGTTACATATCTCGTGGATATGGATTAGCCATGTTACAAATATCATAAATACTAACACTGCGGTAAGTACTTTTTATACATATATTATCATGAATTCTATTATGTAAAATCAACAGGCGTTGAGAGTATGCACTATATTATATTATGTACTTCAAAAAAACAATGCAAACAAAATACTGCTTAAAACAATTTATAATATTTTTTTTCTTTCATTTACAAAAAGGGTTTGAACAATTTTCATCCATTAGTAATAACGATATTTTCCTGTATATAATTTTTATTAAATTGTGTATTTTTTTCCACAATAACCTTATTTATAAAATATTTTTTGAATGAACAAAATTCTGTCTGTAATTTGTAAATAATAAGTAGTGCATGTTTTAAAATGAATGTTTTTGAAGGAAAAGTATATAAACTGGAAAATATTGTGGATTTTTGAAATATACTTTACACATTAGAGAAAAATAAAAAGAAACAAAACATGATGATGGGTAAAGTTTATCAGTACGAATTCAATGAGAAATAAACTAACACATTTTATTTTGATAGTGAAATTTCTAATATCTCTACTACTAATATAAAACATAAAATCACTTCAATACTTCCTTTTTTTTTTCTTTTGCGCTGGTGAACCTTAAACTCACAATCAGTACTTTTTGAGAGTACAATATCTTAACTTTCCTTAAAAACCATTCAATGTGATACATGTTCTCTTAGTAATTAACAAAGTACTGTGCTTTCCACGCTGATTCCTTCTAATACGACCCCCTAACCCTAGCCAGAACATCTGATGCAGTTATTCCACACGCAGTGAGCGAACGGTGCACGCCTTCTATTGGTCGATTATCAAACTTCACTGAGCACCACATATGTATCGCTTTTTTATGGAAACATTATTGAAAGTCCTTATTTTTTATTATTGCTAAATTTTCCTGAAACTATATGGATGGTGTTGTTAAAGTTTGGTACAGATTGGTTCAGTAGTTTTCGCGGTTAGTGATCACAAACCAAAAAGAGCCTGACCTTTTATATATTAATATTAATTAGTTTATATTCTAAATATAATTTTAATACAATTTAACAAATAAGGCAAAATAAAAAGGAATAAAATCTTCCGAAACGGCGAATAATTGATCTTTTTTCACGCTACCAAGGAAGTATCAATGATGATAACAATAAAGATAATATAGTATGAAATGCAGGCAGGTTGTAAAAAAAAAAAAAAAAAAAAAAGTTCCCAGCACAGGAGGGTGAGCTAACGGTTGGGGGAGAAAAGAATTATTTTTTTTTTTTTTTCAATTATGTCTCGAAAATATGTTTTAAATAAAAATTGAAGCTAATTGAATTTCCTATAATTATCCACAATGATCTTAATATACTATACTTTTCTGTCTTAGCTCTAACCAGATCTTTATCCTCTCATAGCAAACTCCACAATTCAATTAGTATCCCATTCATTCATTCATTCATTCATTCAAATTCATTAGTATCCCAACATGCTTCTCATTCCATTCCAGATAACACTCCGAGGCGCCTGAAAAGAAGATGGCCTAGAGACTTCCTTATATAGCATCTCATTATATAGAACCTTTATAAGTGCTACCAATGGGTAGTTGCTTAAAAACAAGTGACGTGTCATTTTTATCATTATCATCATGTTTACTTGATGTATGTAGGTGCACGCGACTACTACCTTATTATTTTGGTTCTAGAATTCTGCAAGCCTTCACTGGAGAATTAATATTCATTGGAGAATTATTACATTTTTTTATCCCTTTAAAACGAGAACTAAATTATATTTTAAGTTGTTTTTATTGAAGACAGGTAAAAACACCCCACAGGTATCACGCGACAACTCTTGTCCGTATATTGAGGGTCCGCGGCTAACGGAAGGTTAAGAAAACAAGAAATACTACATTATTTTAAGCTACAATATTTTGACGTGAATGAACGTAAATAAGTTTGTGCAATATACATATTTCTGATTTAAGCAATTGGTAGATATTTAATCAAAAAAAAAAAAAAAAAAATATATATATATATATATATATATATATATATATATATATATATATTACATATAAAGTAAAGAAAAAAGAAAAATTGTTGCTTGGTTTTGATAATTTAACACCAGTCACTCTGGCTTTCGGGCAATAGATCACTATAATTAGTGAAAAGTATATCATATAAGAAAATATAATGTTGGAGACATCATTAAAAATTTTTCGTAAATTTTATGATAATAAAGAAGCAAAACACTCACGGCCATCAAAGTTTCCAAGTTGACTGGGTACATCCTCACGGCGGTAAGGGTAACTCCTTTTCTGGCCCTTATCATCATCATCTGGGCCGCCTTCCTGAACTTAACATCAGCCTTGTACCAGTCACTGCTGTACACGGCGAATAGCAGGTCTGAGCTCTGTTAAAAAAATCGATGTGTAAAATATATCGGTGATTGTTGTGAAGAAGTCCAATCAATTTGAAGACGAATTAACAACTGTGTCTTTAATGCATGATTTTGGTAGATTGAGTTGTGACAGAATAGGCATGATGTTTAAAAAGGCGCTTTAAAATACGAAATTCCTTTTAGCGGGCTCAATTTACAAGTTAGCACTCCAGTTTGTTCATTACCCTAACTCATTTCTTTAATTTTATATTTTTTTTAGACAAAAAAGACAACTCGGAGAGCGACTATGAACAATGTTGTTGACATCTTTTAGAATAAGGTGTTACTTAAAGAATAGTTAAATTAAAGAAGACTCCAAGAGAAGCGTTTTTTGAGGCGAAGATTATTCTTGTACAAAGTAGTCTCTACTTACTTAAGGGTACTTAAGGCAACACGAGAAGAATGACTCCTCCCTCCATCGCATTAAAGATAGGGGAATCGCTCGTACGCAGTGCAAATGTGCAAAAGTAAACCCCGGTAACTGTACTTACATACTTTTAATTCATACTAGTTATTAAAGTAACATTAAGAGAATTGGCTTTGATGTGTAATAACACAGGCCATACAGATGCTAAGAAGAGTAGCACTCAACAGTCCCTCCTCCTGGCATAAGTTAATAAAATGTTTTAGATTTTTTAAATAAATTTGATAGAATTTATTTGAGCAAATCTCTCATCCAGCTTTAATAAAATTATTTATAATTAAAAATATTGTAAAAAGCATATATACAACAGCTTTTTTTGTGTCAAATATTTTTATCAAAATGATCTTAATTTTGTTTTCTTTTGTAAAAGAATTATAATGTTTATCAATACATTAAGATATGAGCATAAATTGAAATATGTTTAAAACATGCTCTGAAATTGCCTGAAAAATACAAAATCATTCCTTTATTTTAGTCCTAAGGCATTTAAGACTAAAAAAAAAATATATATATATATATTACCTTTCATATGCGCCTGTTTTTTGTTTGCTAAAAATCTTTTTTCAGAGAAATTAGAAAAATTATACGACATATCCCATCTTGAGATAAGGAAATACAAGAAAGAAGAAGACCACATGTTTTTTCTCTTGGTCTAATATCTATTTGATACAGAAAATACTAACTATTTCTATTCGTTAAATATTAAATAAGATGTAAATGAAGCAAAAATGTAATTCATTTTCGTGTTTCATTTAATTTTTTTTTTTTTTATTTTGTTAATAAGGTAGGTAGTTATAATTTTCAGAAACATTTTTATTTTTATTTTTTTTATTTTCGAGACTTTTGAAGTCGCCCCTATTAATAAAATTTTATATGTTTGGTCATTGTGATAAAATCTCTCCTTTTTTTACATAAGGAAATTTTGTCGATTATGATTTTTTTATGTGTTAATAGAAAAAAAATGGAAGAAGTTTTATTCATTCTTTACATAAGAAAGAGAAATAATATAATTTAATAGTATCTTACCACCGTTTCAATGAGGGAAGAACCAAAACAGAATATGCAGACTTCCGTGGATTGATAAAACAAATATGTGAGACAGCGAAGTACAAACAGAGGATCTCCACTGCGACCCTGAAATGTTATAATTTAAATTAAAAAATACATAAATTTAATAAAAGGATTAAAACGAAAAGGAGCTTATTTTAAAAGTATTACTAACAAATAGGAACTGGAAAATTGCTATAGTTAAAATTGAAATTCCCATTCCAAGGATCATTGTCAGAAGAGGATTATAAATACTTCTAAGTTTCATCAGAAAATCTGAAAATATAGAAGTTTCTCAATTTTTGTAAAGACATATATATAGGTATTTATTATTATTTTATATTTATATTCCTATAAACAATTACAAAAAATACCTTAAAAGTTTCTGATGGTCTTGCAGGATTCTGTATAGTATTGAGTTTATCTGTATGCTTTTTTCAGTAAAATGTTTCTCATATTTATAGTTTATCTTTAAAGCTGAAACGTGTGATCTTAACAACTCAAATTGAGCACAAAGACACATCAAAAGTTGAAAATAATGACTCATAAACAACAATAAGAAAGCACCACACCACGTTACTAAAATCCTTTCGTAAAAAAAGAACTATTTCATAGCAAGGAGAAGTGTCCATGGGTAGCGGATACCAGCCAGTCGAGATCTTCTTCCTTCCAGTCTTGACCGCCGACATGCTGCCTGTGTGGTAGAGAATATAGTCAACAGAAATACCAGAAAAGAATACTACAACAGACAATCCAAAGGAAATAACGATGAAAACTATTAAACAAATCTTATTGCAAAGTTTGCTTATCCTGCGAAATATTAATTTAACTGTTTCTCGATCGATATCGGGCAAAGTTTTTTTTTTCTAGAAAATCTTTTCTCATTAAGTTGTATAACTTGCACAGGCTCTTAATGTTAAACCAGAAAACAATTTGTTTACACAAAGTCTGAAGAGGAGGCAAGGCATGGAAATTTCAAATTGTAGCTTTCTGAATGTCGATTTCGATAGCTACGAGTGCTACGTACTGGCAGATAATGGACGGCACTAATAGCAATACGCTTGTAAAGACTTGGAACTTCAAGATCCGTTCTTCTTCCCTTTCGTCCTGAAGTCGTTGATGATCTTCCATAGCCCGGAGATCTTGAGATATCTTATACTTAAGCTGTCGAGGATATCTGAGTCTTTGATGTAAGCTTGGTGGCCCATGGTTCACTGTAAGAATTGCACTGAAACAACTGAAGCGCATGGCAAGCCTTATATACCAATCCTTCCTGACGAATCTAGTTTCTTATTAATGTTCCAATTACCAAAGGGATTAGAATCGTAATAATTAAATCCTTGTAAGGTTCTGTGAATTAATTTGGAAAATTTATCTTGTTTTTCTTCCTTAAGTAGTTCATTTATGAAATAAACCCTTAGACTAGAAAATTAGAAGGATGTCAACAATTACCATTAATATTTCATTAACAGAGGCTGATAAATTAATTTTTCAAGAAGTAGTTGTATTTAAAATCAATCAGCTAAAACAAATTTATTTTACCAACTCATTTTTTTCTGAAGAAAACAATTTTTGACATTTTCTTGTAAAGTTCTATTGAATGAATAATTATATTTATTTTTTTTATTTTATTATAATTATGCTTCATGTATTTTGTTAATCAATTTTGAAATTTATTTAATTACTTTTTTATGTACAATTACAAAGCATAAACAGAAAATACAATCAGCGTCCAAATGATAGACATGCTACGAAACATTTTGCTCTTCTATCCCATATGATTAACTTGGAAACAGAATAATTATACCTCAGAAACCTAAATCTGAAAACTATTTTAGCTCTTATTGTAAAAAAATATATAAACTTTCACATTTAAATTCGACGTTAAGTACGTCAAATGCGAGATAACGAACACAAATAGTGAAGACATAGAAAAGAAATACTTTATTTACTGACAGTTACATATAAGACCTAGTATAATGGCTACAAGTCAAATGTAGAGTCTTCTTCCTCTGAAAATTTCCAGCTACTTAAACATATAGGTTTGGAGTGGGGATGGTACACGGGGAATAGGGTGAAGGCATCGGCGTGAGAAAGGTTAGTCCGGCGTAGGTGTCAATGGTCTCATGTCACAGTGATATACACAGGGTGTTATATGGTGTAATAAGAGAGGACCCAGGGGTGGCTGGGGATCTTTGACCCAAGGCAGTAATATTTATGATCTTATAACTTGCGTTATGGCCAACACGGTTTTATTTAAAAAAACATATAGAGATAGGTTTTCATGTATCCACGAATTTTTGTCCGATTCCAAATTTATTTTTCCTATCTCAAATCTTCAATTTACTATTAGACTCGAGATATATCATTTGTATTAAATCTCGTGAAAAGCCTACTCTAGCACGCTAAATTATGTTAAGGGAAAATATGCTGGCGTTGGTGTTTCAGGGAATGTAATATAAATAAAATATGTAGGGTATATTACAAATTTAACCAGCTTTAGGATGATATTTTTTTTTTTGGATCGGACTCATAGATTTAGATTTATAGCGTAAAGATTACGACAAACATGTTTTCGCAGAGAAGTGGGCCTGACCGCAAGTTGGCCAATTTCTACAATTTTTCCCAAGACCACAATTTCGCAAAAAATGGTCCAAAATCAAAGATGTTTTTGGTTATTTTGTTGTTATTAGTTCCGTCTACATGAATACCTGAAGACTTTCTCCGAAAAAGTTATGATTTTCTTCGGTTATTCGAAAATTACCCGATTCGAAAATTAATTTTTACAATTCACAAAATTACATGCTGTACCAGACTCAACTTAAAATACAAATACTAATAATCAACCTAAATATATATGATGTAATCATAATTTATAATGAAAGAAAAATATATGAAAAAAAAAAAAAAAGCTTTCAACAAATAAACAGAAAAATATAACATCCTAGTAATAAAATAAACAAAAATTGTGACTAGACGTTCTTAATATCTATATATATATATTCACACATACATACATTATATATATTCACACATACATACTCATTCCTACCTACATACTTATGCAAATTTTTATACATATACATACTACAAGCATATTTAAAATAACAATAAATAAATTAGATTGATATATTACAATAATAAATGCTTAGTTATTTTATGCACAAATCGCTTTGTACTATTTTTGTGTGTTGTTCCCTATATTTGTATGAGTTGGTTTTACTGTTTTTACACTTAATAAAAAATGTTTACATATTTTCTCAATAAAAACTTTAATATAAGGTATACACAGTTTCTTTATGTAAAATCTCAATTTTTGTGTAGAATGCATAGTTTTTTATGATTTGTTTTAAACATAAAACTAAATATAGGGCTTGCGTATGTTAATATATATCTTAAGCAAGCTTTGTACAATAATAGTTTATTATCTGTGCTTAGCTTAGATTTCCTATTAAAATATATAGTATATAGTACACAGAGCCCTGTTTGCTTTATTACACACACATAATCAGTGTGTGAAGTTAACGTCAGTCCTTTATCCATCTTAAGTCCTAAATATTTGATCTGAGTTTGACCAAGTTACAGGCGTTCTGTTGACAGTCTGTTGGGGAATATTGCTTGGCCGTCGCTTTATAAATAGTATAGCTTGTGTTTTTTCCTGATTTATTTTTATTTTCCATTTATTGTAAAATCTCTCTATTTTTTTTTAGTGCTTTAATCAGTCTATTAGTGATTTTGTCCGTTCTGTAACTTGAAGTGTAAAAAGCCGTACCATCGGCAAGAGATTTTGGAACATTGCATGAATTAGGTATGTCATTTATGTAAATATGTAAAGCGTTGGAGACAAAACGCCGCCCTTAGGGAGACCGGCGGAAAGAGTACGTTCTGTGGAGTAGTGGCCATCTATAGATACTTTTATCGCGCGGTTTGTGAAATATGATTTTATAAGTGCTATTAAATATGGTTAAAAATTGTCAGTGTGGAATATTAGCTCGTTATGCCAGATACTGTCAAAAGCTCTTTTGACCCATCAAACCCACAATATCTAACAAAGTTTATGAGAGAATAGATCATAACCTTGCTAATTCAGATTGGCAATCTCTTATTTTGGTAAAACAAGAACTTCTTATTACTGCATAAAAGGGTAATATGTTTTTAACGGTTTTTTAAGTTATCCGAAGGATTACTTCCGCCATTGTTGTCCTCCTGGATACTCTTTTAAAATATTTAGCGGTTTTAAGATCGGTTTTGTCCTTTTAAGGACACTGGTTTAAAAATATTCGACTATTTAAGTGTTTTAAGATGGCGGAAGGAAATTCCGACTATGTTAACGCATATTGATTTTTTATATTCTTATTTAAATACTCTAGTGAGCTTTTATATTTTTTGAATTTTGTATAAAGGACAATCGGTGGAGTTTTGTTGTTTTCTTATTAGCTTGATTTAAGCATTCTTTTGGAATATCCTCTTCCTCATCGCTCATATTGTAAATGGTTTTTGTTAGTATTGACGTACCTTCTATATTTTTGTTAGAGGTTAATCTTTTTCTTTTCGTATCTTTTGAGGTGTGTACCTCTTCCCATTGTTCTTCACTATTTGAATCACAAAATTTCATTACCTTAAAGAAAAGTAGAAAACAAAAAAGACAAAAGAAGAAAATGAAAATAAAAGTCAATATCAGACGCTGCCCTTATGAATAGGGCAGGGTCTAATCATGTTGTATTGGGCACGGTATTAAAACTAAAACTGTTCACTGTACACACAGACTGGAGCTAACAATAGGTAGCTGCATAGCAAGCAATTGACATGACATTAGGAGCATTATCTTCACATTAACTAGAGATATTTTTATTTTATCGTATAAACTTGAAAATTTGAATTAAAAAACTAAACCAAAATAATTTAAATTATATCAGTTAAAAAGGAAGTTTTTATTATTTATCAGTAGTTTTTAATCTGGTTGAAATTGCACTGATTAGGTGTTTGTCGATTACACAGCAGGATAATTGGACATCCAACTTTAATTTTAGGGCCTTCAATGGCCGAGTGAGTTGAGGCGAGGGTCTCAGTGCGCTCGTAACCAGAAGGTCCTGGGTTCGAATCCCACCTGGGCGGGTTTAAAATTTATTTCTTGGCGGACCCACGAAATGAATCCTCACCTTCCCACCCAGGCCAGTATAGGACATCAATGGAAGTCTTAGGCAAAGAAAAAAACAAAAAAACTTTTAATTTTAATATAACAGTTGGTGATCCAGATGGACAGAGACTATAATGAAACTCTTTCGGATAATGGACCTCATTATCAGTGCTTACAACTAAAGACCCTTGAATATTATATTCACGCTAAATATCAAAAAGCAAAGGATCGTCATTTTGATTTGGTAATAATGTTTGTTTGGCAGAAATAATTTTATTGATTTCAAATGGTTAGATTTTTATTTTTAACCATAACAATATATGTCAATGTGGCATACCTCGATTCTGCCACTAAATATTGTAGATTAAAAGTCTTATTACTGTTAAACCTTCCTAGACTATGAATGGCAAGTCCATATGTGTAATAGTATGGATTAGTGATGTTCGAAATTTCGGAAGCTCCAAAAATTATTTAATATTTCATTTTTTTTTTTTAAGTATTCAGCTAATTTAATATCGTGAAATGCATTTTTTTTGCCCGAACCTAAAATGTTCTTTTCCACCTCAGAAATGGTTAAATTTACTATCGAATCATATACATATATGTAAATTTTTTTTTAAATCCCGTGAAGTAGCCACGCCAGCCCCACGTGTAAAAATCGTTGTCATTCCTAGGCAAAGCATAAACATCGAGATTGCTGGCGTGGGTATTTTAACATTTGGGATCGAAAAACCTTCAAAACTTCACCAGTGACATTCGAATGGACTCGAATCTAATAAGTTTAAAGCCGTTCCTAATTCAAAGATCATGTTTCTCAGAGCCAACTAGTTAATTTGAATCTTTATATTTTCCTCTGTAACAGACTGTTGCATAGTGGGACGATTCGTCTGTCTAGGTGGACATAGCTAAAATTAAAAAAATAAACAATAGGCACCGGTATCATATAAACAACGACTTGTTTAGAGAATAACGAAGTATTTACTTCAAGCAAATAGAAATGGATTAACAGAATGTAAGCATAGCAAATCCATCATATCAAGGATTCAGTATAATTGCATTTTTGTGTGTGAAAACATCAATATCAATACTTATTATATTATACCAGTAATATTATACACCTGTTAATAGAAGCCTATATACCAAGTAAGTATTTTTATAGTTTTTTTTTGTTTTCCTTTATTAATTTTTTGGTTCAGAACGAAATTTAATAAGAGGTATTGCCTCCTCTGGCTTTAGTAATAACTTCGATCCTTTTTGGCACACTTCTAAAAATATATTAAATGAAATCTTGGGTAATATTGTCCCACTCATCCAACACAGCTGTCTTAAGCTTTTCGAGTGTAGGGCGAAGATCCCGTAACCGTACCTTTCTTTTAAGATTGCTCCACACATACTCAATTGGGTAGACTTGCTGGCCACTCTAAGTATCGGATACATGTTGCGTTGAGGTATATAGAAACACAAGTTGTCTTATGTGGCCGGGCATTATCATACATCAGCAATAATTCAGGACTAATGAATGACATGTATGGCATTACATGATCTTGTAAAATCATTTCCACATACCTTAATGTGCTTCCTTGAATTGGTACTTACTCGGTACGTGCCTCCTAGAAATGCCACCCCAGAACAAGATCGAGCCCCCTCCAAATGCCCCAGTGTCTGACACACAGCACTGACTGTACCATTCTCCAGGTCTTCTCCATACTCTCTCACCACCTTTTGGACTGTTTAGAGCCACCCTCACCTCATCTGTGAATACAGTCCATGCTTGGTGTTCTACTGGAAATCGTAGTCTCTGTTTACGGTGTTCTGCAGTAAGACGAGGCCCTTTCACAGGCCTTCTGGACGAAAGGTTTGTCTCTCTCAGTCTTGTTCTAACAGTAGACTCTGAGATTGCTATCCCTCGGAAACCAGCAATCAAGTCTTTAATGATTGAAGCTGTTGAACTAAGTTTTCTGAGCTCTTGCATTTTGATAAAAAGATCATCAACGGGATTAAACGACACTCGAACGTCCTGAATTTGGTCGTCTCGAGTGAATGGCCCTTGAAACAGTAGAGAAAGGAAATCCAAGGCGATTAGCGATGTTTCGCAAAGATATTCCTTCTTCGTAATGAGTAATTATTCTCACTGAATCATCACGGCTTAAACGACTCATTATCATTTGAATAAAACAAAAATAATGTAAAAAGAAGAAACTGATGTACAGGGCAAAGTAAAGGTTAATACAGACTGAGAGAGGAAGTGTAATCAATCCAGAAATTCATTTAATCTTTCGTTTGTTGGCAAATAGTGAGTTACAAAGGGGTGAATAATCCCCACAGTCCCTCATGAGATAATTTATAAATTCATTCCATTATAAGAAGTAAAATGAATCGTGGGCTAGGCTCGAAAAAACCAAAATTTATAGATGTTGCGATTGTTATGACTGGGAGTGTATATATATACATATATATATATATATATATATATATATATATATATATATATATATATATATATATATATATATATATTAGAATTGTTTTTAGCATTTATTTGGCTACATTATTAATTTCAATTTAAATGCAAATTTAAAGAGAGGATTGAAATAAAAGAAATACTAAAGAAAGAAGAGGACAAATCAATTTATACTATTCAAAGTAGTTTTTTATAATATTTTAAATATAAATCATTCTTTTAAATAATCTATTGTTTCATATTTTATTCCTTATAATATTTCATGTAAAAAATGTTTCTGCAACTACTTTTATTTTATTGAAAATATTGCGTAAATATTAATATTAATGATGCAACGTTTTCATATAATATTTTTATTTTCTAAGTACTATATTTTGTAATAAATACAAATAAGTGAATTAAATTGATTAAAAAACATAGTGATTAATTGTAAGCTTCCTTAAGACTATATTACAAACATAATGCTCTTAATAATAAACAGTCAAACCATATCAAATACAAATAAATCATACATTAAACTGTTTTGTTTTTTTATACAATCTATTGTTACTTTAATATTTTTGAGTACTTCAGTCTTTATTCTGTAAATCCCGACATCACAGTTGCAACGGTGTAGGTAAATTGAAGAATCTAGAAAAAAAATATATAACATTAATAAATTTTATAAGAAATGAAATAAAAGAATTTTATTAAAAAGAATTATCCCACCACTATTACTAAAAAAAACTAAAATTACAAAGTTTATAAAAAAAGTACTTTATGGGAAACTAGCAAAGTCAGGATATTATTGTTAAACATAAATGTAAATAATTGTTAAATATGTATAATTCTTAAACACTTCACTATACGATTAAGCAACAGCTCTTCCAACAATCAAGGAACATTAAAATATCAAAGAACGTCTTTCATTTTGTCATTCCTCCTTTTTTTGATATTAATCTTCTTATTACACTTCCATAATTAGTAGTAAAATCAGTAAGGGAGTAAGGGGGAATTAACTATTTATAATAAAATTAAAAAATGCTGAGAATAGTTTTTGGAGTGAAGCTTATTTAGAGACGTCTTGTTTTATATACCTACAAATATTTCGCTAAAGTGAATCCTGAAGGATGTAATTGAAACTCTTGTACCTAGTCAAACAGCTTTTTCATTTTCTTTTGTAGGATTTGTAGTTTTTTTCAAGATAAATGTAATGTAAAAAATTATTTCTATTTTTGCATTACAATATCTTTTTATTATCTGGATTTTTTTAATTTATAACCATAAAAGTATATACCAATGTGGAAAACCTTGTTTCTGGCTCTCATGAATATATGTTTTAATTATTATTTTAGTAAAATCGATTATTATAAACTTTTCGAGAACTATGAAGATGTTGTAGTTAAAATTTAGTACAGTTGAGTTTCATAGTTTTACCATTGCAACCTCTGTTACACAATGGTCACATATCGGTTGGTTTTTGAACCTTCCACCGATCGCGTCAATTTCTGTAACTCGAGCGGTCGCGGATTGTACAAAGTACAACACCCTGTTTTTATCCGTTTTTTTTTTTCCAAATTTTGTATTAAATCTATTAAATAAAATATTTTGACCATTCTACATTTAAAGTAGAATATATGTAAAGAATATTACCTAAGAGAATATCATTTTAAAAATATGTTATGACTAAAATAAAAAAATTTTTTTTTACAATATTACAGGTTTAAACTGGTCATTTTTATAATCAATTATTTTAAACAAATTTTTTTTTTTTGAGGAATGAGTTTTTTTACAAATAAAATGTAGATATCCCCTGGCTGCACTCCCCCTCTCCCCTCATCTATATTACTTACTACCTTCGACATAGGTTTCTGTATCATGAACTAGAACATTTTCTATTTCCTCTCCATTCAATTCCAAATTTTTCTTTCTCGTCTAGTTCTACCAAATTCGAGGAATGTATTCAAATTTTATAGGATTTCCATCTAATCAAAACATTCCGAATAATAAATATTTCGCTGACTAAGATAAAAAAATGTATAAATGAAAAAGATTCCAGCATTATATTGAATTCATCAGATTGCCGAGAAAGGAACGAGAAAAAACCAAAACGAGAGTGGTCGCTTGTTGTATTTTGAGTACACTGAGGACTAAATATTTTTTAATCAGAAAACTATCTCTCCTACCTAGTTGAAAAATTGCTGGCGGCAAATAGAGGGTTATCTCGATAGCAAAAGCCAATGTTTCGGGAAGCTCACAGGAAGCGAGAGAGAGAGAGAGAGAGAGAGAGAGAGAGACAGAGAGATAGAAAGAGAGAAAGAAAGAGAGATAGATAGAAAGAGAGTAAGAGAGACAGAGAAAGAGACAGAGAGAGAGAAAACAGGTCGAGTATTGTACAAAATACAACGGCGCGACCGGAGAAGGTTAAACTGCACTGGAATCCACATGTCACTCCATATATATGTAGATTTTTTAATAACAATGTAATTAAAAAAAAGTAAATTTTATCATAAATTTTGAGTTCTATATAACACCGTACCTTTGTTAACTCTCTCGAATAGTGCTCGCCACCAGCGGTCGATTATCAAACTTCATTGCGCACCACATATGTATCGCTTTTATATGGAAACATTATTGAAAGTCCTTATTTTTTATTATTGCTAAATTTTTCTGGAACTATATGGACGGTGTTGTTAAAGTTTGGTTCAGTAGTTTTCGCGGTTAGTAATCACAAACAAAAAAAGGACCGGACCTTTTATATGTTAATATTAATAAGTAGTTTATATTCTAAATATAATTTAACTTTAACAAATAAGGCAAAATAAAAAGGAATAGAATCTTCCGAAACTGCGAATAATTGATCTTTTTTCACGCTACCAAGGAAGTATCAATGATGATAACAATAACGATAGTACAGCTGATATTGTAAAGATAATATAGTATGAAATGCAGGCAGGTTGTAAAAAAAAAAAAAATAAAAATAAAAATAAAAAAAATAAATAAATAAATAGAGTTTCAACGTTTCGGTCTGCATTGTAGCCAACTTAAGAGTAGTAAACTAAATTCTCTGGTTGCATATGTTTCAAATTAATAATCTAGGTTTTCGTAACAAAAGAGGAAATGAAATTAACTACATTAAAAAGAATGTTTAATAATTAGTTTATCTGTTGTATTTTTTGCATATTTACAACAATTGCATTCAACTGATCGTTTTGCAATACATACTCCAATACATAAAACAGTATTAAAATATTTAATACCAATAAAAAATCAAAACAATTATATGAGTTATGAAATTTCGACGAAAATATAACAGAACGAAGGCAGTTATAATAGTATATAAAGAGTTTAATTTAAAAAAAAAGAACAAAATAAAAAACAAACAGTAAACGAAAAAAATAAAATAATTATAAAATTTCGTATGTTAAACAAAAACAGGTTTGAATATAGAAACTAGGAAATTAATTTTTTTTAATTTTTATAAAAATTATACTCTCTTGAATGAAACGACAATAAATAGCACATACTGTAAATATTATAATAAAAAATATATGAGGGATATATAATTTACAAGTCTATTTCTGTTAACTGATAATAAACCAAGTATGAGACTATTCCTCTATTAATTGCAATTTAGGAAATAATAAATATAATAAATTTATTTGTCTAGTTAACTATTATCTAGTTCAATGGTTGAGCTCGGTAAATTGATATATTGTCGGAATGTTACCTTTTCCTGATTGATTTGTGGCCAGAATTTATACTCGAAACTGTCGCTGGGCAGTGAACGTCATTATTTAAGTTTCGGCTTTAACGATCCTTTGTTTTTTGACATGAAGCTTCTTAATCTGATGATTACCAACCGTTACTATTCTAGGTGTCAGTTCTTGAATTTAATACAGTAAACGTAAAATTGAACCATTAATTCTTAAGCTCTGACTTGGACAACTTGAACTATTTATTTATTTTTTTAAAGCTTTTTTTATTAAAAAAAAAACTGTAAGTATTTACAACAAATTAGTAATTACTAAAATTAAACAATTTCCTTCTCACGAAAAGTGAGGGGAAAAAGTGATGGAAAACAGTGATCATCGGGCTTAAAACATTAATAAATAATAACATAAAATTATTCATAGTTAATTGTTCTATTTTAAAAATTTAAATTACATTTCTTGTTTGTTATATTAAATGATGTTATATGTATTGTTTTATTGTAAGAACCTAAAACAATACATATTATCTAAATAAATAATATGTATTCTTTTAGGTTCTTAATATACTCGTATGTTATTTTTGATAGTATTTCGTTAATTTTTTGTTTTAAAATAATATATATGATTAATTTTAAAAAATGTGTACATTCCTGAAAACTAATCAAACTAATATATCTAAACTTACAGCCATCAAGGTCTCCAAGTTGACCGGGTACATCCTGATGGCGGTGAGGGTGACTCCTTTCCTAGCCCTTATCATCATCATCTGGGCCGCCTTCCTAAACTTAACATCAGCCTTGTACCAGTCACTGCTGTACACGGCGAACTGCAGGTCTGAGCTCTGTTAAAGAAATCAATGTGAGTAACATATATCGGTGATTGTTTTGAAAAAGTCCAATTACTTTGAAGACGAATTAACTGTGTATTTAAAGCATGATTTTGGTAGATCGAGTTGCGACAGAATTGGTATGACTTATAATAAGGCATGCTTTTAAATATGACTTAAAAGTGTCTATTTCGGAACAAATAGTGTTTTAAAGTAATTTTTTTTTTTTTATTTCTTTATTTCTTATACAATTTGTTTTTACAATGCAAAAAATTACATGCTGTACCAGACTCAACTTAAAATACAATACTAATAATCAACCTAAATATATATGATGTAATCATAATTTATAATGAAAAACAAATATATGAAAAAAAAAAGCTTTCAGCGAATAAAGAGAAAAATATAACATCCTACTAATAAAATAAACAAAATTGTGACTATAATAAACAAAAATTGTGACTATATTCACACATACATACTCATACATACCTATATACACTCATATTTACATGCATATGCAAATTTATATACATATACATACTACAAGCATATTTAAAATAACAATAAATAAATTAGATTGATATATTACAATAATAAATGCTTAGTTCTTTTATGAACATATCGCTTTGTACTATTTTTTGTGTAGTTCCCTATATTTTTTATACATGGGTTTTATTGTTTTACACTTAATAAAAAATTGTTTACTTAGTTTCTCAATGAACACTTTAATAAAAGGTATACACAGTTCTTTATGTAAAATCTCAATTTTTGTGTAGAATGCATAGTTTCCTATGATTCTAAGGCATTTATTTTGGAATAATTGTAGTTTTTTATAATTTGTTTTAGACATAGAACTAAATATAGGGCTTGCGTATGTTAATATAGATCTTAAAGTAATTATATTATATTATATTATAATATATTAGTTTTAAAGTAATTATAAGATAATGGAATTCGATGAAAATATTTTAAATGAAAAGCGAACTATTTTGAAATTTACACTTCTTCACTACACAAAGTAGAGTGGATCGACCTTATTTTAAAATATAATTTTTTACTTGTTCTTTCATATATAAATGACTAGTATTTGATAACCTTTATGTAAATATGTAGAACTGAACACATATTATAGTAGATGCCGAATATAAACTATTTAAAAACAGAAAACCTAATTAACTATTAAAAATATTCCTATGAATTCATCTTCGTATTCTTGGATATTGGGTAGTTATTGTAATTTGTGTAATATTTGTTACCTAAACAGTTTAGAATCATCTGATCCCATATATAATCCTCTTGGGGCTTTGCTAATAAATTGAAACTGAATACTAGCAAATCCAAGGCTATTGTGTTGGGCTCTAGGGTCCTTCTCAACTCCCTACCTGGAATCCCTAATTTCTCCATAGACTCCAATCCCATAAACTTCCACTATTCCGTTACGAACCTCGGCATTATCTTTGACCAAACCCTTTCCTGGAAAGATCATATTTCCCTTATTATCCGCCAAACAATTTCCACTCTTCGACTCCTAAACCGCTCCCGTAAATTCCTCCCTCAATCAACTCGTCAACTATTAATTTCTTCCCTCATATTCCCCCATTTCGATTTTGGTAGTGTGGTGTACGGAGGCTCTCTGCATCTCAGGACGCAAGATTGAAGAAGCTCATGAACTGTTGCCTGAGATATTCGTTCTAGGATATCACGTTATGACCATGTATCTCACCACTACACAAGATTAAAATGGTTATTTCCCTCCTTCCGAAGACAATACTTCCTTGGTTCGTTCCTTTATAAATCACTTTCCTCTCAGTCATCTCCCTATATCCTGAAAGCATTAACATTAAAATCATCTGTGAGTTCCCGCAAAACCAGATCCCGTTCCTCAGACCTCTACCTAACTTCCTTTAACACAACATCCTTCAAACGTTCCTTTATTTCTAGAGCTTCGAACTTCTGGAACTCCCTCCCTTCCATCATTCGCCATTCCTCCACTCACAATAGCTTCAAATTCCGTCTTTTCATTTACTTATTAGAAACTCAATCTAATAGTCATATCAATGAAGAAAATATTTTTTAAAATGAAATATGAATATTCAAAGTATAATATTGATTTTGGTACAGAATTATTTTAATACTATTACGCTAAATTTGTATAATTGGTTTCAGCATAATTATATTATTTTATCAGACAAGATACATTTTTTTTTTGTATAATTTATATTTCTTAGCTTTGTCTACTGTATTTTTTCATTGAATATTTTTTTTGCTTTTTCCTAATTTGTTTTTGTAGCTAATTTTAAATTTCTAACCTTAAGATGTAATTTGTTTTTCATATGATATTTTAAAACATGTATTATTAATTTTATTACTTCATGTTGTAATTTAAATTTCTTTTCAATTCCTTAATTTAATTTTAATTGTATTTCCTTGCCTTTATCATATTTCTAAATTATAGATACGGCATCTAGGCAGCCAATAATTGTACATTATAATTATTCTTAAGGGGCAATGGCCCCAGAATAAAATGCATTTTTCATTTCATTTCATTTCATATCCTTCCAGTGGGCGCGCGGTTGAGAATCCCACCAACGGGCGCGCGGCGGCATTTTGGCCGCCTCCGAGTTTGTTCACTTTTCATTTATATAAATGGTGTGATTATATTACATTATATAATTTTTTTTAATTCTTTATTTATATTTTTTTATGGGAATAAAAATCTTGAGTATCGATATACAGTATTTCAGCTATCTTATGGCATTTTTATTAATCGAATACATATGGAAAATGATTATAAATCAAAATGAACAAGGTTCAGTTCAGTGCATAAAGTTTTTACTAGTTTTGGTGACTGGAGATTTTTTGAACAAAAAATATTATAAAAATAAACTATCTGACGACCATTCATAATATTACAGTGAATATGCGATTTAATTGGAAAAAAATTACCTATTGGTTGAATGGCAAGAAAAACAGTTCACGAAGAGGCGCGCGGCGTCAATCTGGCCGCCCTGACACTCCTGACCAGACGTACTCAACTTTGGAACTGACTGACAGGCTGTTTTCGAAGAAGAGGTATTACCGACCCGTATCCTGTTGCCTAATGTGCTTATACAAACCGAACCACAAAAAAAAAAAAAAAAAAAGGTGACCAAAATATTTATTTTATTTAAAAATTTTATGAAATTTAAGTTACTTAATTATATGATTTTAACTTTGATGACTGTATCTATTATAAGTTTATTTGTTCAATTATATGCACGTTATATGAATTATATGAACGGTAGAAATGTCTTCCTCTGTAAAAGCAGACTCATCTGCCCATAAAATTCACCTCAAAAAGTAGTATTCTTCTACACAATCTGCATACAGAAGCTAACGGCAAAATTGAGGCTCAGTTCATTATCATTGGATTTTAAACATAATATTAAAAATCTAATAAAATGAATCCTAAATAATAATAATAAATAGATAAATTTAATAACAGAAGATCCTCTCTGGTGTCGCTTTACTGAAAGTTTTCCTTTATTTTCTTTTAAACAATAATTTTTTTTCTTTTTATTCCAATGAAGAGTTTATTATGTTTAATGCAGACTTTCATTAAGGGATTGTCATAATGCTTTATTTACACAAGTAACTCATTTGTATGCCCAAATGAGAATACCACGTTTTTTTTTTTTTTTTTTTTTCGGTTTCAAAAGTAAATTTCTCCATGAAATTGAAACAAAATCATTACGTTTAACATAATCAATCACAAGCTGATGAAATTTGCAAGTTTTTTGTGAGATTTGACGTTTTGTGGATGGTTTTGTTTCGAAAAACGGTGAGCGTTAAAGTAACATAAGACATTGTGACCTCCAATAAGGTGAAGATCAGATACCAAGACACTAAGTTTTAGATACCAAGTTTGTAAAATTCAAGGTTACCGGTACTCAGTTCTTATGGAACACTTTAATGTTGAATTAGAAAATGTCGTCAAAATTTGAAAATATTTAAACAAAACGGTGATATTACAGCTTTTATGGAAAAAAAAAACGTGGTTTCCTTAAAAATTCTTCGATTTATCGTATATCTGCAACGGATTGGAATAGTAAGGTGAGATTAGCGGAATTTCGCTACATTTTTTTTATCTAGTTTTACCAACCCATTTTTTTTTTTTTTTTACACTAAGAGATACTCACTCCGTACGTATTAAATAAATTAATAAAAGAAATGTAATTTATTTTAGCAAATCTCTCATCCAGCTTCTATATTATATATATCCGCTTTTTTTTAGTTATAATATTTTTGTTAAAATGTTCTTAATTTTGTTTTCTTTTGTGTAAAAATAATAATGTTTACCAATATATTAAGAAGTTAGCATTATTGAAATATTTTTAAGTCGTGCTCTGAAATCGCCTGAAAAATACAAAATCATTCCTTTATTTTTAGGCTTAAGAGAATTAAGATTAAAAAATAAATTTTATTACCTTTCATATGTGCCTGTTTTTTGTTTGCTGAAAAAATTTTTTTCAGAGCAATCGGAAAAATTACATTTTTATTTAAATGATGGCCTATCACATCTTTAGATATGGAAATACAAGGATCAAGACGACACGTTTTTAAGTAATAATAAAAAAATTGGAAGTTTTTTTTCCGTCAATGCGTAAGACATCATTTATTATTGTCATAAGGAAAAAACATCAAAAACAAAAGACAGATAAAATAATATAATTTGATATTATCTTACCGCTGTTTCAATGAAAGAAGAACCAAAACAGAATATGCAGACTTCGGTGGATTGATAAAACAAATATGTAAAAGAGCGAAATACAAACAGAGGATCTCCACTACGGCCCTAAAATTTTATAAATTAAATTAAAAAATACATAATTTTAATAAAAGGATTAAAACGATAAAATGTTTCTTTTAAAAGTATTACTAACAAACAGGAACTGGAAAATAGCTATAATTAAAATAGAAATTCCCATTCCAAGGATCATTGTCAGAAGAGGATTATAAATACTTCTTAGTTCATCAGAAAATCTGAAAATATAGAAGTTTGTCAATTTTGGTAAAGACCTTTATAAATATCTATTCTTATATATATATACACCTATAAACAATTACAAAAAATACCTTAAAAGTTTCTGATGGTCTTGCAGGATTCTGTATAGTTTTGAGTTTATCTGTTTGCTTTTTTTAGGGCAATTTCTCTCATATTCATAGTTTATCTTTAAAGCAGAAATGTGCGATCTTAACAACTCCAATTGAGCATAAAGACACATCAAAAGTTGAAAATAAAGACTCATAAACAATAATATAAAAGCACCACACCACATTACCAGAAATCCTTCGTAAAAAAGAACTATTTCATAGCAAGGAGAAGTGTCCATGGGTAGCGGATACCAGCCAGTCGACATCTTCTTTCTCCCAGTCTTGACCGCCGACATGCTGCCTGTATGGTAGAGAATATAGTCGACAGAAATACCAGAAAAAAAATACTATAAAGACGCAGTGAAGGAAAGAGCGAAGAAAACTAGGAAACAAATCCTATTGCAAAGTTTGCTAATCCTGCAAAATATTAATTTAACTGTTTCTCGTTCGATATCCGGCAAAGTATTTTTCCAGGAATCCTTTCTCATTAAATTGTATAACTTACAAATGCTTTCTATATTAAACCAGAAAACTAGGTGTTTACACAAAGTCTGAAGGGGAGGCAAGGCATGGAAATTTAAAATGGTAGCTTTCTGAATGTCGATTTCGATAGTTTACGAGTGCTACGTACTGGCAGATGATGGACGGCACTGTCAGCAATACAGTTGTTAAGACCTGGAACTTCAAGATCCAATTCTTCTTCCCTGTCGTCCTGAAGTTGTTGATGATATTCCATAGCCCGGAGATCTTAAGATATCTAACACTTAAGCTATCGAGGATATCTGAGTCTTTGATATAAGCTTGGTGGCCCATGGTTCACTTTAAGAATTTCACTGAAATATCTGAAGCGCATGGCAGACTTATATACAAACCCTTCCTAACGAATCCAGTTTCTTATTAATGTTCCAATTACCAAACAGATTAGAATCGTAATAATTGATTCCTTTTGAGGAAAATTCGTCTTGTTCCTTCCTTAAGTAGTTCATTTATGAAATAAACCCTTTGACTAGAAAATTAGAAGGAAGTCAACAATTACCATTAATATTTCATTAATAGAGGCTGATAAATTAATTTTTCAACAAGTGATTGAATTTAAAATCAATTAGGGAAAACAATTTTATTTTACCCAATCATTTTTCTGAATAAATAAAACAATCTTTGACATTTTCTTATGAGGTTTTAGTGGATGAATAATTTTATCTATTTTTTTTATTTTATAAAAGGAATGATTTTTTTTTTAAATTCATTAAATTACTTATTATGTATAATTACACAGCAGAAACCGAATACAATCGGCATCCAAACTATATTAAACCTTTCACTTTTCCATCCCTTATAATTACCTAAAGAAAAGAATTAATATATTAGCCCTGTTAATAAAGGTTTTGTGGACGTTGGTACATTGGTACTCTTGCTTTTCCCCCCACCCCTTCAACAACATTATAAGAACAGTACTCTAGTTATATGCTTACAGCTTGAAAACTAATGATGTGCACTCTTTTTTATTTTACTTCTTACAATATTGTACACATATTACATATTATACACTATTCATGTAGATAGCCTAATTTCGGTGTTATACTTAATCATATATAGGAAATTGTTACTATATAAAAAAAAAAAAAAAAATCATATTATATTAATTTTTTTCTTATAGCGTCTTGGGAAAAAATGTTTTAGATAAAACTTATAGATAATATGATTGACTTTAAAATGGTGTATCTAATAACGCTCACCGTTAAGAGAACGGTTTCATAGAGAGCAGTGAAAGAGTAGTGGACACCGCGACGATGGTCCTAGCTAGGCCGTGACGAGATGTGCACCGCTGCATATACTGCTATTCATGATCTTGAATAGTCATTCAGTTGCAAATGGAGAAACAATTTAAAATGCATTTTTTTGCTATAAAAGTTTATAGTTCACTTGTATCAACAATAAAAAAAAAAAAAAATAAAAAAAAAAAACTGTACCGCTTACAACCCGTCTTGGGGTCTTAGGTTCAGTACTTAATAGCCCAGTCAATAAAAGCAAGAAATTGGCCTTTGTCGCAACTAATTAGGGAAAAGCTGAATTTTGCAGGGTGTCAGTACAAAAAGTATACACTAAAAAAACTCAGAGTCCCGACCCCCACCCCTCTTGCATTCCTCCCCACACCTTCAGCAACATCACAAGCACAGAACTCAGGTTATATGCCGACAGCTCGAAACCTAATTATGCTATTGGAGTGTTCTTTTTTTTTTTTTTTATTTTACTCCTAATAATATTACAAACAAATTATGTTATATACACTTTTTATGTAGATAGCTTCGTTTCGTCGTAATACTTAATCATATCCATAAAACTGCCACTACAAAAAACAAAACGTAACTTCAACAAATTATAGATTTTTATCATTACGTTTTTGGAAGAAAAGTGTTAAACAAAACCTATAGATAATATAATAAGCTTTAAAAATGATGTGTCTCATAACGCATAACATTAAAACGATAGCTTCATAGAGAGCGTTAAAAGAGCAGTGGACACCGCTCCGCCGGTCTTTGGAGGGCCGTACTGAGGTGCACAAACGCATATTCTGCTGTATATGATCATGAATAGTCATTTAGTTGAAATGCAGCAACAATGTAATAACGTTTATTTTTAGGTTATTACTTCCAAAGTGCATTTTTTGTGCTATAATAGTCTATAGTTTACTTGTATCACTTATATAGTATAAAATTTAGCATCGAAGATTCAACTCCAAAAAAAAAAGATCTGACTACTGGATATTGTTCACCACCCTCAGCTGTAAGTGTGATAAAGAGTCCTCCTCAAAATATCTTTGGATTTAGGGAGAGAGGGGGTGAAAATCGTATGTTGCTGGCTGTCTGATCTCGGAACACGGAAAACGTTAGTTTAGCACATAAATACATAAAGAAGAAAAGAAATTTGCAACAAATGTCATTTTATTCTTCTCTTTTCCATATCATAATTTTAGAGCCATGGATGATGGAAAAATAGAAGATTTTTACTTGAGGTAAGTCGCAGTTCTCCGGAAGAACACGTTTGTCGGTACTCATTGGCTATAACTCCGAAATTATTTGTCCGACTCAAATTTCTCTTGTTTCGAATGAAAGCTGGTTAAATTTACTATAATAACTCAAATATTATAATTTGATCTAGTCGCGTAAAACATTCACGGCAGAATATTGAGAAATCCGTACTGTTGTGAAGAACTCTTATTTTTCGGCACATTTATCGCAATAACTCCAGAACTATTTCTTCGATTCAAAATCTATTTTCTTCATTTGAAAGGTGGTTATATTTACTATAAGACCGTTTATATATTTTGGTTGAATCTCGTGAAATACCCATGACAGCACGCTGAGTACACCGTACTATTTCGGGATTCACTTTTTTTTTGGAAACATTTATCGCTATAAACTCCAAAACTATTTGTTTAATTCGAAATACATTTTGCCCATAAAAAAGTTGGGTTAAATTTACTAATCTAATTAAATTCCATAAAATACCCACGCCAAAAAGCTAAATGTGTATGTATTAAAAATTTTGTCATGTTCAATGGGCTGCGATAGATATTTTTTGGAATTCAATCAAAATTTCATGTATAGGATCTCGTAGAAAAACAGCTTTTAGATGGAAAAATATTTTGAATCGAAGAAATAGTTCCGGAGTGATTGTGATAAATGTGCCGAGTTTTTCAGAACAGTAAGGGTTTTCTCAATATTCTGCCGTGGGGTTTTTTACGGGACTAGGATCAAAATTTAATATTTGAGTTATTATAGTAAATTTAATCAGCTTTCATATGAAAAAAGAGAAATCTGAGTCGGACAAATAGTTTCGGAGTTAAATCCAAATGAGTACCGACAAACGTGTTATTCTGGAGAACTGCGACTTACCTCAAGTAAAAAATTTTTTATTCTTCCATGATCCATGACTCTAAAATTATGATATGGAACAGAGAGGAATAAAATGACATTTTTTGCAAATTTTCTTTGCTTTTTTATGTATATATGTGCTAAAACTAACGTTTTCCGAGTTCCGAGATACATAACGACTGTCACCCTCTCTCACCCCTAAATCCGAAGATATTTGAGGAAGACTCTTTATCACAACTTACAGCTGAGGGTGGTGAACAATATCCAGTAGTCAGATCTTTTGATTTTTGGAGTTGAATCTTCGATGCTAAATTTTATACTATATAAGTGATACAAGTAAACTATAGACTATTATAGCACAAAAAATGCACTTTGAAAGTAATAACCTAAAAATAAACGTTATTACATTGTTGCTGCATTTCAACTAAATGAATATTCACGATCATGAACAGCAGTATATGCGTTTGTGCACCCAGCACGGCCCTGCTAAGACCGGCGGAGCGGTGTCCACTGCTCTTTCAACGCTTTCTAGAAAGCCATCGTTTTAAGGTTATGCATATGAGACACATCATTTTTAAGGTAATTATATTAATTATAAGTTTTGTTTAACAATTTTCTTCCAAAAACGTAATGATAAAAATATATAATTTGTTGAAGTTAAGTATTGTTTTTTGTAATGGCAGTTTTAGAATAGAATAAATAGAAAGAAAACTTTATTCTGGGACAAAGTCCCTTAAGTATAACATTAAATAATACAAAGTAAGATTAAGTTAATAATTTATTTATTAATGTATGTTATGATTAAGTATTACGACGAAACTAAGCTATTTACATAAAAAGTTTATATAACATAATTTGTTTGTAATATTTTTAGGAGTAAAATAAAAAGAAGAACACTCCGATAGTATAATTAGGTTTCGAGATGTCAGCATATAACCAGAGTTCTGTACTTGTAATGTTGCTGAAGGGGGGAAGCAAGAGGGGTGGGGGTCGGGACTTTATGTTTTTTTAGTGTATACTTTATGTACTAACACCCTGCAAAAATTCAGCTTTCCCCTAATTAGTTGCGACAAAGGCCAATTTCTTGCTTTCATTGACTGGGCTATAAGGAAGGATATACTGTTTCTGAGTTAACGGTTGTGAAAGGAGTCGATATGGAGGTGGTAAACTGCCTTGGGTCAAAGATCCCCTGTCACCCTAGTTCCTCTCTTATTACACCATATTACACCCTGTGTATATCACTGTGAAATGAGACAACTGACAACTACGCCGGGCTACCCTTTTTCACGGTCCCATAAGTAAACTATTAGCCTGCCGAACTTTCACCCTATTCCTCGATCCTATCCCACTCCAAACCTATAGTTTAAGTAGCTGGAAGTTTTCAGAGGAACACTCTACATTTGACTTGTAACCATTATACTAGAAGTCTTATATGTTACTAGCAGTAAATAAAGTATCTTTTTCTAAGTCTTCACTATTTGTGTTCTTTATCTCTCGTACCAGAAGGTCGAGGATTCGAATTCCCCTGGGCGGGTTAAAATTATTTCGTGGTGAACCCACGATTAAATCTTGACCTTCACACTCTAGCTAAAATAGGTTAGTAACCAGTTGGATAACCCGTCGTTCCTGCCCTAGTTGGAGTACATAAGGATGTTAGGCTCCCCCTCCCCCCAAAAAAAGAATGTAAGATTTGTTTTCTTATTTTTATTTTTATGTATTGTCAGTCTATTTAAAACTTCTCATTTGTAGAAATAGGGAATAAAAATTAATTTCATAACACTCGACCGGTGGCGCCCTGTCTTGTAACACGGTCGGTCGCGCACCGTAAAAAGTACCGGTTCCCGGGTTTCTATATTTTTTTTTATCACTAGCGGGTTTTTTTCTTTCAGAATATTTTTTAAATGTATTTAAGGTTGTTGTGAGTATATTATATCTAATATTTTTTTTTTTTTTTTTTAAATAATTCGGTTTGAGATCAAATCATTTAGTTATATACAAACATGTAAAAATTAATTAATAGTTGCACATAAAATTTAAATTCAATATTGATTATTCACTGTCTTCTGAAACGGGAACTTCTGTTGATGGATTAATACAATTTGTACACACTGAAATGGAATGAGTTTTACAAATAAAACTATTAGACTTCGCAAACATTTCGTAGTATTACTCTTTTTCTTGTAATGACACAACTTGCAAGCTCCACGCATCTTCTTTTGCAGCAGTGTCATCTAACGCTTATATAGTAGAAAACAATAATATAATGTAAAGATAATGCAAAGAATAGACAATGCCTTTGTCCCAGTAGTGACCCTTGTCAACTTTGCAGATAGAGCTCTCGATACATGGTCAAAACACTTTCTAATGATGCACTGTTATTTTAACCTACTAGATAATGTTACCCTTCCTAAAACTCCTTTAATATATTCTTTGGTGATTTATTGCTTAGAAGATTGTCAAAAAATGTAACACGGCCGGTCGCGCGCCATAATTTTTAAGGGTTGGGTGTTTTTTTCTATTTCAACCACACAATTATTATAATATGTTTTTTTTTTTTTTTTTTTTTTTTTTCTTTTTTTTTTTTTAATAATAGAATTTATTTCTTTAATCTAAAACTTCATTGGAAGGTGCTGCCATTTTTGTTATCTGCTCTTTGAATTAATTTATTATTGAGACCAAACATTTTAAACAGCGTGTTATATTCATACTCCTCCTTTGATTTTACAACCAAGGCAACAAATTTTGGGAAATAATTGAATACTACCCACCAGAGTATTTATTTTGAAAAAAATCATCATTGGTGACAACTATGGGAATGACAAAAAAGCATCAAAATCAATCAGATTTCATTACAAAAACACAAAACTTTGCTACGATTTTCATTTTATAAGTAACAGGTCAGTTCACAGAAAATTTTTATATCCAAAAAAAGAGGCCAAAAGGCCGTGTATTTTATTGAATAGGCAGCCACATGAAGTTGTCCATAGTTTGAGATCACCCTTGTAGCATATTTTTCTAGAGCCAACCGTTTTTGACATATAAGCCGAAAACCCAAAAATGGGATTCCTCCCCTCTCCCCACCGTAAGCTCAACCCCCAAGGGCGGGGATTATTAGTATGTTTATCTTCTAACTACTTCTAATGAAGCCGTCAAGTCAAAAATTATCCCCTAATTCATGCACTCTGTAACATGTTTATTGATTAGACTAAAATGTACGGGGTTTTGGCTTCACACCTTCGTTTGTAGTTAGAAGCTAAACATACTAGAAGACTCCACACCTGGGGAGTGTGCTAAGGGTTGGGGGAAGGGCAGAAGGTCCAAATTTAAATTTGATTATATCTCAAAAAAAAGATGAACTTGAATTCAATTCAAGTAAATTTAATGTTCTACAATTTTTGATTCTGAATTTTTTTCTGAGA
Source organism: Euschistus heros (assembly GCA_003667255.2). Lineage (NCBI taxonomy): Eukaryota > Metazoa > Arthropoda > Insecta > Hemiptera > Pentatomidae > Euschistus > Euschistus heros. The sequence goes on from RCWM02000882.1 coordinate 285,217, forward strand.
AACGATAGTGGAAGGTACTAGAAGCAAAATTTGACAAAAAGTGAGGTAACATTTGTTTTTTTCCGGAAAATCACCGATTTTCAACAACTTATATCTCGAAATCCGTTGGAAATTCGACAAATTCATTTAAAATTAATTTTATAACAAATTTAATTAACTTTAATTTTTATTTAAAACATATTTTTCTTTTGACTGTTTTCGAGATATAAACCAAAAACTCCAAATGGGACCTATTTACCTCCTCCCCACCGTTAGCTCACCCCCCAGGAGTGAGGAATTTTAATATGTTTACTACTCCTAACGAAGCTATGAAGTGAAAAATGATCGCATATTTCATACACTCCACAATGTGTTTATTGACTGGACTATACAAGGCAGAGTTGCTTTTTAAACCAGCACTAAATTTGTTTTCGTAAGACATAACAATAGACAGAAATAAAATTTCTGGAGTTCCGAGTATAAAAATGCGGATTTTAGAGCTTGTCTTTCAAACGGGGGCACGCCCCACATACGGCATAGTGCCTTTTTTCAAAATCTAGACCCTACTTATTTTAATATTAGCAATTAAAAAAAGTTATGATTTAACTTGATTATTGAATTTTTTCAAAGTCCTTGAATGGAATATTGTTTCCGCATTGACTTTGATTAGCAGAGTCATAAATTTTCACTCAGAAAAAGTGGATAGATAACAACTAAATATTCCAAAAAAGGGTTGAAATAACTTGATTTGTTTTCCCTACAGGACTCTTGGGCTAGCTGGTTCGATGCTTACCTGGGCATGTGGATTTCGTAGTGGTTCCGTGATCTCACTCAAAGCCTAATCTGACTCTAACAAATGGTTAGAGTAGGATTATAACTAATTGATAACTTATTTAACCATTAACCGGCCATTAACCATTAAAGTCCCTCGGACTCTAGCAGATATAAAAAAATTCATAAATAATATAATTTTTCGTTCAAACAGGATGTGTTTCCCCATACCTTCTTCGGGTGAGGGGAAGCGCCATTTGTTATGTTTACTACAATCTTTCGCGAATTCAAGTCAGTGTTACAATTGCTTTAGCGTCCGTGTTACTCCGCGACGCAGTTTGTGTATATTTTCAATTTTGCAACTATGTTCAGGAATCCAGAATACATTAGAACTATAGATGCTAAACTATGATGAGACCCTACTAAAACAGCTTGAGGAATCTGACACAGTTTTCAGATCAAGAGGTGATCCTGAAAGCAAAGTTCCTACCGAGAGTGCTGTCACAAGTGATCACAACGTTTTCTGTTACTACTCAAAAAGTTATACTTATAAATCATAGAAAGTATTGTTTTATTTGTGATCCAAAAAACCAATATGCTTGCAATGTTTTAATAACGTAAACTGTATGTTAAATGCTTTGAAATTCTAGATGAGCTATAAAATAATGTTTTTTAAGGTCATTTCTACAAATGCTAATTTTTTCCATATGAAATTTACAAGTTATCATATCCTAATTTATTATAGTTCAGACCTTAGGCAATAAGTTTTTTGCTAAAAGTTTTTATATTTTTGGTTCGTTTTTAAAAAAATATTCATCTAAGTTTAACAATGTTTATCTTTGTCAGAAAAATTATTATTTTGAGTTTTATATCTTGATTGCTTTACTTTGTTATTCAGTTGGTTACTAATAAAGTATTTTGTGTCTATAAATACCTTTGATTATTTTAACATCGAAAAAAAAACATTATTTTTCAGGAAAATTAAAAAAAAAAAAACCGTTTTTGGCCGGTTAAGAGTTAGAGGACATAAAGACAGTCCTTAACATACAAACAATTCATGGTTTGGGAATAGTATTTTTCAAACATAAATAATTTGAGCAAAAAATAAAAACTTATAAGAAGGACAAATGTTGACTTTCGTATTATGGCATATGTAATTATTTTTTTTTTTATTAGTTTTTTTTTTTAAAGTTATAAAAAAAATAGGGTTTCCATTATAAAATTAATAATTACATGTGGTTATACTACAAACATATATTAATATATATATATATATATATCTATATATATATATATATATATATATATATATATATATATCAGATTGGAATTGTCTGTTTTCCTGCCTGAAAAAAAAAAAAATGACAAAAAGTGAAATTTCGTTGTATTTTATGTTCAATTTGTCCGGTGATTTTCATATAAGATAAAAAAAGATAGTTAAAAAAACAACCAGATCTTTATTTTTCTCTGCAAGATAATAAGTAAGTTGGTTTCTGTTGTATCCTTATAAGAAAAATAGTTCCAAAGTTATATATGTTCTTGTCTGCACCAAAACAAAAGTAGACACCATATATAAACCGTTTGAGATAAAATTAAAAAAAAAAAAAATGTTTTTTTTTTATTGTTTAAAAAACAGGGAAATATCTTTCAACTTTAATAATTTTTAAAAATGGTGCAGCAACCTTATTTATTTATTTATTTATTTATTTATTTTTTTTTTTTTGGATTACATTATTTGGAAATGACCCAGTAGGATTAAGTAAAGTCACATATTTAAACTTTTCTTGTTCATTGCACTAAAATGTGGGTCCATTCTCCCATTTTATATAATTTTTTGTGTCCCGAAGCTATTGTGGTTTCTATATGAAATTTCTTGCAACCCAACTGTAACAAGTAGGTGCAAGGAACTTACCTCTTAAACGTATTAATCGAATGTTCGGTTTCAAAGTTTAAATGCATAATAATATGCCTTGCCATTTTAATTTTTTTACTTTCAAGTTTTATGTTTAAATGTTTAATTATATTAACTAATATCTTTTAATCGACTAGTTGATATCATACTCATTAACAATTCTTTTGTACTATAAAACATTTTATTACTTGAATTGCGAATGTCTTCTATTTCCATCACACCCTATCAGTTTCTCTTACACTCATGGTTTTCTTTGATGTTCATAAATGTGCAGATAGACTATAATCTATAAAGGAATTTTTCGCTAATAATATTGGTAGACTTTTATAAAGATGTTTATAAAGAAAAAACTTTTTTTTTACATAACTTTTTTCTAATGGAATCACAAAGTCGGAATTCTGACGAAATGACAGAATGATCCATGTAGCCTTTTCATTTTTTATAAAAAATAATCTTTAGGATGTTTTATCTTTAGGAAATAAATGTAAAAACAGCTCTCAGATTCGGTTTCAGAAAAAAATTTGTATTAATACTATTTCCGAATTACTCGGTAGGATAAGAGGATAACAATTTTCATGGAATGTCTTACGTTATAATGCGGTGTGTGTTTTTTTGGTGCTGTTAATTAATTTAAATAAAAATGAGATTGAAACTAAATAAGTAGCTAAATCACTTGAGTTACTGACACTACTATTGAAGAAAAATCTACAGCATTCATGGAAAATAAAAACCCTGTGAAACTATTAAAGAAGATGTCTAAGATCATTTTATTTCTTTGAGAAAAATGAGTTGTGAAAATAAAATTACTTTCATTGATTTATTGTAAATACAATTGGCTAAAGAAAATTAACATGTAAAACAATAACGGTAATCATTAACTAATCCTTATTTTGTAGTCAAAGGGTTTATTTCATAAATGAACTACTTAAGGAGGAAACATGATTAATTTCCTGTATTAATTGAAAGAACCTGGAATCAATTATTACGATTCTAATCCCTTTGGTAATTGGAACATTAATAAGAAACTGGAGTCGTTAGGAAGGGTTTGTATATAAGTCTTGCCATGCGCTTCAGATATTTCAGTTAAATTCTTACAGTGAACCATGGGCCACCAAGCTTACCTCACAGACTCAGATATCCTCGATGGCTTAAGTGTAAGATATCTTAAGATCTCCGGGCTATGGAAGGTCATCAACGATTTCAGGACGACAGGAAAGAAGAACTGGATCTTGAAGTTCCAAGTTTTAACAACTGTATTGCTAACAGTACCGTCCATCATCTGCCAGTACGTCGCCCTCGTAGCAATCGAAGTCGACATTCAAAAAAGCTACAATTTTTAAAAAATTTCCATTCCCTTCCTCCACTTCACACATTATGTAAACACCTTTTGTTTTCTGGTTTAATATCGAGAGCTTGTGCAATTTATATAACTTAATGAGAAAAGATTTTCTCGAAAAAACTTTGCCCGATATCGAACGCGAAAGAGTTAAATTAATATTTTCCAGGATTAGCAAACTTTCGAATAAGACTTGTTTCTTATTTACATTGTTCTATCCTTCACGGCAAATTTATAGTATTTTCTTCTGGTATTTCTGTCGACTATATTCTCTACCACACTGGGAGCATGTCGGCTGTCAAGACTGGGAGAAAGAAGATGTCGACTGGCTGGTATCCGCTACCCATGGACACTTCTCCTTGCTATGAAATAGTTCTTTTTTACGAAGGCTTTTTAGTAATGTGGTGTGGTGTTATTATATTGTTGTTTATGAGTCTTTATTATCAGCTTTTGATGTGCCTCTATGCACAATTTGCGTTGTTAGGTTCGCACGTTTCGGCTTTAAAGATAAATAATGTATATGAAAAAACTGAAAGTGAAAACAGCATACGGGTGTACTCAAAACTGTACAGAATTTTACAAGATCATCAGAAACTTCTAAGGTATTTTTTGATAATTTATATATTTATATTAAATATGGATTCATCAAAAATAAATAAACATTTATATTTTCAGATTCGCTGATGAACTAAAGCAAAGCATTTATAATCCTCTTCTGACAATGATTCTTGGAATGGGAACGACTGTTTTGATAATAGCAATATTCCAGTTTCTCTTTGTTTAGTGATACTTAAAAAAAAAAAAAATACACATTGATTTTATAGTCTATCTAATAAATATAAATAGTTTTCATTTAATTTTTAATATTTTAGGGTCAAACTGGGGACCCCATGTTCATGTTTCGCTCCTTGACGTATTTGATTTTACAATCAACCGAAGTCTGCGTATTCTGCTTAACCTCGTCATTCATTGAAACAGCGGTAAGAAAATACTGAATCATATTTATTTTTTCTTATTTTATTTAATAAAATATAAATGTTACTATTAAATGTTAGGGAGGTTCTTTTTTTTTTTGCCTTGTTTACCAAAATTATAGTTGTTTACGTTATTTAGGCATGTTTTAAGTCGTTATTTTGTTTCTATATAATATTTTGTTGGTATTTACTTCTATTTTCTATCGTTTTTCAAGAAACCTTTAAAAATTGTGCAATTTTGTTTCTCATTTCAATGAAAACATTGTAATTTAGAATCGTTTCCTTTAAAAAAAAATCCTTAGAAAACAGAGAAAAAATCACTAGGCTAAACTCCAAACACCATCAAAAAATGACTTTGCACCTCATAACTACTATCAAGCTTTGACTTTGCTCCAGAATATGTTTTTAATGCTTTTTTAATTGAAAAAATTTGGTGGTGCAAAGTCACGGGTATCCGGTTGACTTTGCACCTAAGTTTAAAAACAATAAAATTAGTTTTGAAATTCGAAAGATTGTGAGATGAATCTAAAGCATTTTTAAGCTAATTATTTAAAGCAATATTTTAATACATGCATTCTAAACATTATTGATAGGTAGTTAAAGAATGAAGTTTAACAAAAGTGGAGGAAAGTCAAGCCGTTTTACGGTATACAAGTTATTTCAAAATTAAAGCTAGCAAGAATAAAAATATATAAAAACGTCTGATAGGGAATATGCAACTACAATATAATCACAAATACTGATGAGTATGAAACTAATTACAATGTTACTGGTGGATATGCTATCTACTTCTAAATTATAACAATAAGAGGATACAAACTGAACTGGGGAAAAAAGATAAAGAATACGGGTTAGTGTAGATATTTCCAAAACTTAGTGGTATTCCCAGGTACAGGATGATGAAATTTCCGTTTGGTGTATAATATATAAACGGATAAATGGTTTATTATGATGTATATGCTATGTGTAAATGTATATTATAAGCCCGACAATTATTAAATTGGAACAGCATTTAAGATTCAGGACATCTTGATTTTTTCGACATTTCTTTGATATTTCGTTTTGTTCATAGTGAATAATTTTGGGGTGAATCAAATTTAAAAGAATGGTTTGTTTGGCTTGTAATGAGTAGTGAGCGTTTGTTTGGTCTGGTACTTTTCTCAGTTTACGTTTGTAACTCGAATTGTTATAATTTAGTAGTAGATATCATATCAACCAGTAACATTGTAAGTAGTTTCATACTCATATCATATTTGTAATCCATATATACTTGTATATTTTCCACTTGTTTTTTATGTATTTTTATTCTTGCTAGCTTTAATTCTGAAATAACCTGTGTAACATATATAAATTTTATTGTAATCTGTTTTGTTTTTATTTACTGTAGGGCATGATATTATGAAAATATAATGAAAGAAACGTAGCCAAAATAAGTTGTTGATTTATTTATTGAACCTCAAGAAACCTTATTAAACAGTTATTAATATCAATTTTACCAAAAATGTCTGATAAAAAAGATAAAATAAAGGATGTGAGTTAAAATATGGTAGAAATTGATAGGATTTGTTATTTTTTTACTAATTACAGATGGAAAGGCTACGGACGCCGAACTTATCTGCACACAGCATTTATAAATGGTCAGGGAGATTTAGAAAAAGACTGATTCTTTGAAATTTAATTGTTTATTTAAAATCTCGCTTCATTTTTCTTACAGCCTCTGGTGCCTGTCAATTTGTCAATTTAATAAAATGATAGGACTGATTATTCAGGATTATAAGAGAACATTAAAAAGAAAGAAAAAGAAATTATTTAGTAGTCCAATTTAATGGATTCATATATAATCTAATATTATTCATTATTGGTTAACAGAGCTCGGATTTACAGTTCGCTGTGTACAGCAGTGACTGGTACAAGGCTGATGTTAAGTTCAGGAAGGCGGCGGCCCATGATGATGATAAGGGCTAGGAAAGGAGTCACCCTCACCGCCGTCAGGATGTACCAACGGTCAACTTGGAAACCATTATGGGCCGTAAGTGTATTGCTTTTGACTATTAAGTATTCATACGTTTTCAAGCGTTCTCAATTTTATTTTAATAAAAGGTAGTAGAAACTCTTTGTCAGGAAGCAGAGTTTCAAGGCTTCCATTATAAATTTATTCAAAATAAATTGCGGATGATTTAATGTACCCCATATCTCGAAATATTTCATTATTACGCAGCAGTTCGAACTATTTGTATTATATTAAACTCATTTACGTTTTTTCAGTGACAAATATTGGGGTTGAACGGAAAATAATGAAGATCCACTACAACTTATTTTTAAGTCTGGCCATGCAATTTGTTATTAATAATAGAAAAAGAAGTTTCAATTGTTCGAACTGAAATTATAGAATAGAGGAATAATTAGGATTTTTCATAAAAATTAAGTTGAAAATTAATAAATTTAATTATTGCTAAACCTTCCTTGGACTATGAAGATAATGTAGTTAAAGTTTAAAATTGATTATTTCTATGGTTTTCGTGGTTAGTGATAGGAAACGACAAATGGCTTGTCCTTCTATACAGTACAATAAAAATTGTCTATAACGGAATGCTTTGGGTCCCGGCCATTTTTTTCCGGTTTTGTTTTAGTTTCCCGTTTTGTCATTATTAAAGATTTAGTAGGTAAGATTCAGTAGGAGCTATATATATTTTTTTTTTTCGCATAGAACCTTATATGGTTTTGTGAATCATTCTTGGACCGTAAGAGTATAGAGTAAGAGTAAATCATTTTTAATTTTTCAGAAATTTTATTTAACACTATATTGTGCCGTTTTCTGAAGTTATCTAGCCTTCCAAAAGATGCTTTAAAGTCCATTTTACCAAATTTTGTGGAGACTTTCAAAGCTGGCTGCAGGAGTCATGGTCCAAAGATCGGCATTCCTTTTGCATGGACACTAACGAATCATTCCCAAAACATGTTCAATAATGTCTTCATTACAGCCGATGTTTTTTTATCCTATCTTGACTGCCGTGCTGCCTCACTTAAACTCTGATCCTTAATTTTTTCTAAGTCTTTTTGGCTTCACAAATTTTGGGGTTGTGTTTCTCCGATTTGATGGTTTTTCGCTGATTTTTTGTTCCGCTCCTGCTTTACAACAAGTTTCACTTGTTTTACAAGATAATGTTTTGTGTTTACTAACTAACCTGACGAATTATTAATATTATTTAGATTTTATCAAAGAAACTGTTAAACCGTACATGCAGTAGCATTGCACCTACCGCACAGGTTTACTGTTCAAGAGCTAAAAACGGATAAAATACACGAATAATTGACTAACAAATAGTCACACTGAATTACAATGCTATAACTGAACTAATTCATTAGGTAAAAATAAAACAGATCTAATTATATCCGATTTAGTAGAACGATCACTGCAGCATGAGCTGATGCAGTGGGAGCTTGTTATGGTCTGGGTAGGGTTATAACATCGGGTCAGATAAATACTTTTTCGTTTATGGTTTTTATCGATTTTTTATATAGAAATATTCTTTCACCATAGAAAAATGTACTTTAAACCTTAAAGAGCATCATAGGCAGCGCCCATGTCAAAATACGTTTTTTGCTATATTATTGTTTTTTTCTAGTCGCAAGTCACGTATGTTTTTTATTCTATAATGATGACTTTAAAAAATAAATCTGGAGAATTGGTCACCCAGAAAATTAAGTATAAATTGACATATCACAAAAAATAATAAATTTATAAGTTGCTGATTTTTTGTCAAGATCTGATAGTATGAGTGTTTGATAACAACTCTTATATTTTAAACATATACTAATGGTAATTTATTTCATCTTTTCTAGATTCTTCAATTTACGTACACCCGCTGCTACTGTGATGTCAGGATTTTTGGAATAAAGACTGAAATACTCCAAAAGTATTTAAGTAAAAAAAAAAAAAATGTGAATGTGAATGTGTTTTAATCATTTAATTGTCAGAGCAATAAGTTTGTAAATATATTCTTAAAGAGTTTTATAATTTAATACCATATTAATAAACCAATTTATTATACTAATATGTTAATAAATATAATCTTTATAAAACTAAAGTGTTATTTGAAAATATTGTATCATTATTAATATTCTGATAAGCACCCAGGCCTTGACTGACAAAGGCGGCCTCGCGTATCTGACAGATACCACCTTTTTGTAATAAGCATATCGACTTTTAACCTTCATATCTATATTAGTATATAAAATGTTTAGAAGAGCTAGTTTGTTAACAGGTGTAGTTTACTTGGTATAGCTCAAAGGCTTATCAGGAAAAAAAATAAAGAAAATATAATTTTAAAAAAAGATTCAGTTATATCGGCAATAAATTAATTCTTTATGAATATTCACACCACGTCCTACATTTAATTATATTAAGAAGAATATAGACTCAGAAAAAAATACACAATCTAATTAAAAAATGACAAGCTATACAAAATTATACAAAAAAACTAGTTCTATAAACATCGCAAAATTACTTAAAAGATCAAATAGAATCATTGGAATAGTGGCTTAAATGCTGCTATCAAATAATTTAACAAAATATCTGACACTTAAAACAGAAGATCCATTTTTTTTTTTTTTTTTTCGAAAGTCTCTTACAACGTTTCCCTGTCACTGTTGCACTTCTCCTCTGCGTGTATTACTATGCAAGTTTATCATAAAGATTTCTGAATTATTTTTTTTTCCCTAAACCCTCCACCGGGTCGTGCCAATTTCCGTAAACACGAGCGGTCGCGCGTTGTCCCAAACCCTGTTTTTTTATCCGTTTTTGTCCAATGTTTATATTAAATTATTAAATCAAATAGTTTGACCATTCAACATTTAAAATAGAATATATGTACAGTATATTACCTGAGAGAATAATATTTGAGCCCAAATAAGCACAAGGATAGGTTAGAAAAGAGAGTAAATCCCAAGATTGCAAAGGATCAAAGAAAAATAAACAAGATTTTCCACTGCGTATGCTAATGCACGAGTTAACAACGGGTTTTATTAAATTTGGCATTTCTTAATCATCATCATGTGTGGCGCTACAACTTTTGCAGGGTCCAGGCCTACTGCTTGGTCCGCCAGTCCTTTCTATTGGTTTGCCGTTGCTCTCCCATTTCGTATTCCCAAGATGACTTGGTACCACCGATTCCACTTGTCAGATTTCCATCGGAGGCCCCGACCTTCACGTCGACCACCAAAAAAATCCCCTCCATCGAGCCGAGGTCTTCCACATCCACATAGTTGTTGGCAGATTTTGTACTTGAAGTATTTTAACGAATTGAAGAAAATATATATGTATTTCAAATATTAATCTTCATAATGTTCAGTTTTGTAACGTTAGGTTTAAGTATTGTTTTTATAATGTAATAAAGTTCTAACGCTCAATTATTTACTATGTTATGTTTAAGGATTATAGAGTAAAGGTGTCCTTTTGTTTTGTTATCAGATGTACCTTGTAGAAATGTAGTTTGGTAGAATTATGGACGGGATAGGATAACGAGTTTATATCTCTATTTGCTTCGGCCTTTGACCCATGAGAGGATTAGTCTCTAGACTCCTTAATACCGTATTGGTATTTAGTGCCCCCAAAGTTTTACGAAAGATGGTCATAAACTGGAGAGGGGAAGTCAAGGTCCGAAGCCGGCTTGTAATCCTCTCATATTAAAATATATAAAGATAGTATGCCAGGTAAGCTTAAGAAGAAACTCAGAAGAATATTACAGCTAACGTAGCTGAACAACGAGAAAAACTAACTAAGAAGACTAGGAGTGAAAGTTTTGGCGAAGGAAGGTGCAAGATAAATGACGAGTGGTTCTAAAAATTAATTCTTCTTTTTTTAGCATTCTCTTTATATATATATATATATTATATATATATATATATATATTAATATATATATATATAATATATAATATCTATATTACAGAGATATAGTTTCATAATAGTCTAACTGTATACCAAACATAAACGTATCATGGTTTTAATATTTCATTTCGTACTTTTATAATCAAATCATTTGCATAAGATCTTCAGATGCCATACAAACTGAAACCAGATAGTTAAAGATATAGATAAAAAGGTATAATCAAATATTATATTTTAAATATATATACCATATATATAATGATTCCAGTTTGGCAGAATTCGCAATAGCAATTGGAAAATAGACGAATACACATCAAGAAAGAAGACCACCAACCCGAGCATCAAAACGAAAGAATGAACACATAGAAGACCTCAATAGTTTAAAAACCCTCAAACTTGTCTGCATGTTTAAATTTTTCTATTTCTTTTATTATTTATTTTATTTGTCTGAAATCCCATCTATTGTATTTTTTATTTTATTCTAATGTTCTTTTTGTTTAACTAGTGGAATTACTGACTGCCAATTTTTGGTATTTAAATTATTGTTATCTTTTTTCTTCTTTTCTTTTCCCTAAGTGTTTATTGGTTAACTTCAATCAAGAACTTTGTTTATTTTCGTACTTTCTATCTAAAATTAAAAAAAAAATTTTCACACCTGCTAATTAGCAGATAGTGATGGCTAATTTTGCATGGAACTTGTAAAATTAGACAGAATACACTCCCCTTCTCCATAGGGTTACATATGGAAGGAAACTAAATAAAAATAACAAAAAAAATAAAAAAAATATATAATATATATATAGTTATAATATAATTGTATTTTTCTTTTCTTTTTAATTTATTGACGGGCCTCTTAGCGCTCTTAATGAAGAAAACCTTGGGCCTTCTCGACAATTCGTAGCCACGTCCTGGCGATCTTTGGCGCGTTGGTTTTTTCACGTCTTTTGATTCCCTTTTTTTGGAATCCTTTTCGACATTTTTTGTAAAAAAAAAAAGGCCCACGTCCACGCTCGGGGCCTACCCTCTTATTCTTTGATATATCGTATCATATATATCTGATTTCATTTGCAATTTAGGAGAAGGTGACGTGATACTTTAATAAATAAATAATCTTTCAGATATCATATCTGTTTTGGTGTTTTATGACCTATATTTGCTTTTAACCAGAGCTTGTATAGACTTGTTGACAGTCATAAAAATCATTAAATTGGAAAATTTTAAAGTCCATATATGATTCATTACAGTTTTGCTAATTAGGTTGAGAGCATATCCCTCAAAATTAATCAAAATTACTATTTAGATGCTATGACCCTATCAAATATAAGATCTAATGAGCGCAAGAAGGCGATATCTAAACCTCATTAAGAATGGTCATTGTTGAATGTTAAATAATCAGTATATGGTTTGGGAGGGCATGCCAGGATAAAAAAAGAAAACACGTACATGTTAAAAAAAAAAACGTTTAATACAGGTGCCAATGTTCTCAACCTGCGTTGGTCAGACCAGAGTGGGAAAAAATTAATTTGCGCATTCTGACAACGAGATACTACAAGATATACAGTGGTATAATTATATATTGAGCTTGGCATTTATAATAGAATATACTTACAGTGAATGAAATTATTAAAATGAAATGTGAAGTCAAAGCGAGATCAACTCACTTTTAATTTTAATACTATTTCTTTTTGTGGAACTGCCCTTAGGACGCTGAGACTCTTCAATTAGTCCTTCTCCAACCATTTTCAGGTCCAACCTCAACCTTCTTTATTTGAGCAACTATCTCTATACCTTTTTGAACAATCCTCACTTTAAACTTTATCATTTTTTTTCTTACCTTCTTACCAGTTATCCCTTCGAGTTTGACCCATTTCTGGGCCTGATACTGTTCTAATATTTATGCTCTCGATCGCAACCAAACCTCAATGGATTTTTATTATTTATATTTATTTCTTTTTTATTTTGTAAGCACCAACTTTTTCACTGGTATAATATTGATCGATGCGTCTTAATAGGCCTCGAAACGATATATCCTTAAACTGGCAAAAAAAAAACATTTGTTGTCTAAGGCAATTCCTCTCTTTAATTTCCGTAGTAATATCATTACTCTTAGGTTACAACGTATGCCCGAGGTATTTAATTTTTTTTTTTTTTTTGGTGTTTTTTTTTTTTTTTTTTTTTTTTTTTTTTTTTTGGGGGGGTTTTTTTTTGGTAATATTTTTTTTTTTTTTTTTTTTTTTTTAATGGGAAGCTGTACTTGCTCAGCTAGATTTGTTTCACGCATGGGACTGAGGGTTTTCGAAGTTAGCATATATTTGATCTATGGAGTAGAGATGTGGTGAGCGCCAATCGCCCCGGTCTATGAAATACCGCAAATCAAACGTCCAGGTTTGGGAAACCGGCTATAAAGTCGACGTAATTCAGTAATGACTATATATCTGATCGCGCTTAAAAATCTAAGCCGCTTAACCTGCGTCCGGTATAGACTGAATATAGTAAAGTCTTATCTGATATTCATGATTCTGCTTTACCATGGCCCGGTATAACCCTGATTCCGTGGTTCACCCTTTTCTGGTATACGTGGAGGCAGTTTAACCTGATGCCTAATTTAACCATGGTCTGATATACAGATGGATACCCGGGTTTTAGAGCCTGATTTAAATATGCCAAGTTATCCGGTGCTGGCAATTTTAAACAAATTGAATAGGTTTATGATCAAGTACCTAAGGTGAATTTTTAGATATTATGTAGGATTTTATATGAGAAATATGTAAGGAGCAAGTTCAGTATTGTTCGGAAGTGTTTGATATAAAACTTTTCAACTGTCCCCCGACAGTTTGAAGTCCATTGATCCAGATAGGTTTAAGGATGGTTTTGTATAAGATAAGGTAGTGTTTTTTAAAACGGAATGATTTTATGTCCAACTAGTAGTTCTATCAAAATTAGCTGATGCGTCGTTTAAGAGTCGAGCATGAGGGTTCCGTTTTAAAGCCTCTGGTCTAAGTAAACTCCAAGATCACCGAACTATGGTCAGCTATAGGTAGTGGATATCATGGAAATATATAGGGCAGAATTTTATGGCGTAGGGCAGATCACCTACTAACGGAGCATTGCAACCAGACTTCCACTCAGGGGTAAGTGGTTTTAGGAGATTATAGTGAATGATTCAACGGATCTGGATGGTATGGAAAAATGAAAGCAGCATGCAGAGCATATATTGCTAGGAAAGTATCAGAGTAATGGAGATATCTACAGTCTATAGGATGCAATAGTACTGGGCGCAAAAACGCTGCCTTGTTGGGGCTCCCGCCTCAATTAATATAGCAAGTTAGAGTATTCTCATTCTTTATCTCGAAAGGAAAAAGTTACGAGGTAGGATCGAAGAACTAGCAACCGGGTTTCGAGTTTGAAAAGCCACTTATGCCAGTACACTTATCATACAAATTACTTTTTCCCTTATATGAACGTTTATTATGTAAGCTGCAAGATTAAAAATTTGTCAGCCAAAAACTCTCCGTCGGACGTGGCCCGATCTGTTCAGGCACAGCAATCACATTTCTTTTCTGCCCTCTTCTCCTTAGTGGCATCAGAACTCCTACCCCTCATAACCTTCCTAACATGTGCTGGTAGATCGCAATCGGAAGACATCTTCACACATGTACGCATGTGGCGACGATATGGTCAGTGTCAATCGCTAGAGCGACATAAAAACTGTTGTATGGGAGTATTGTGGGATTGCCAAGGAAGGGTAGGTTAACCTTTTTAAAAAGGTGCCATTTTTTTAAAGGAGTTGGGAAAAGGCAGATTGGTCTGTATAGGATGAGTTTGATGGAAAATTTCCCCCGGTTTTCAGGAAAATGATAATAGTGAAAAAAACCCCATAAAAATTAATAACTTACGTAAACTATTAATGAACCTGAATGAATTTGGGGTGATTAGTGGAAGTATAGTGTTAGAGAGAATACGTTATTTAAGATTACAAAAATTGTTGTACTAAATTGGTTTTTCCATTTTCAGTGGCCTTGATCTAATGATATCCTTGTTGGTGTAGGATAGTAGTTAAAAAACTTTCCGTAAACATGGCAAATATTAATTGCGTTTTATGTGCAGGTATTACTTACTAATTTCTATGAAAAAGTGCATACTACTGTACAACATTATTTTCTTTTCATATTTCAAAATTGTCATCATTAAACGCTTGAAAAATTGATTTTTCTGGTGTTTAGAGTCAGGTGGGTATTTAGTTTTTTAATAATCAATGGTTTTTCCTAGCGTATTTTCGCTTACTTACAATATTTCACACATTTATTTATATATTCCGTAATTTTTGTCTTTCCATGGTTGGGGAAATAGAATAGTTTACATATTTGTGGAATGGTCTAGATGGGGGAAACTAATAATTCTTACTTCTTGATTAATTCCTATAACTGATGCATGGTTGAGGTGTGTACACCTTGTTGTTCCTTTCAGCACGTCCAGACGGTGTATCATAAAGTATTTCTTTAGTTTACCATTACGTTTTTTTCTTTTTTTTTTTTTTTCGGAATAGTTTTGGGGTACAAATATAATTTTTTTTGGGTCACTTTTACTCCAAGGTCAAGTTAAAAATTTATTTTTTTCCTAGTCCATGAGCTGGGGTAAATCATCTATACAATGTATTTTCATCATCTGTTTGATTGTTTTTATATTGGATCCGGTAGCTTTTTCGCGTTCGGACTTAGCTCTACAAAATTCTTGTTGTTAATACATTCTATTGTTTTACTCTTTCCGTTAACCTTCTAATTTGTTCATC